>CAIGRL010219183.1:0-10536 GCA_903798325.1 Fraxinus xanthoxyloides
TAAAGCAAGTATAAACAGAAAAATTATAAATGCATTTCAGCTAAGTATAAAGGTGAAGGAGATATAGATATTACTATCAAATAAATTTTCAGTTGGAAAATACAAATTTTTTAACCTCCTAGACTAAGAAGCTTCAATCAAAAAGAACAGTGGGGAGGAAATAAAAGGAGAAAAGGGTGAATGGCAACCATCGAGCAGAGAAGTTTTCATGGTGAACCTTACCTTGGGGTGCAAAAGAAGAACTGGATTATGAAAGCCAAGCACCCCAGCACTCACTGAAATAAGTAGCTTGATAATTAATTAATGAATAGAAACACAAGTAAGAGATAACCAAGTCACTTTGTTTTTTACCTCCATTCACAATAAAGTTCATGAGGTGGAAAACCTTTTGCGTTAGCTTTATAATTAATTAACGAATAGAAACACAAGTATAAGATAACCATGTCAATCTTTGTTTTTTTACCTCCATTCACAATAAAGTTCATGAGGTGGAAAACCTTTTGCGTAGTCCAGCCATACTCAGGTACCCTTAATTCAATTCTTATTAGTTGAATCTGCACACATTAAATGCCANTGCAAAAGAAAAACTTGTTTATGAAATCCAAGCACCACAGCACGCACTGAAATAAGTAGCTTTATAATTAATTAATGAATAGAAACACAAGTAAGAGATAACCAAGTCACTTTGTTTTTTACCTCCATTCACAATAAAGTTCATGAGGTGGAAAACCTTTTGCGTTAGCTTTATAATTAATTAACGAATAGAAACACAAGTATAAGATAACCATGTCAATCTTTGTTTTTTTACCTCCATTCACAATAAAGTTCATGAGGTGGAAAACCTTTTGCGTAGTCCAGCCATACTCAGGTACCCTTAATTCAATTCTTATTAGTTGAATCTGCACACATTAAATGCCATAATCAGCTCGAAGGCTGATATGCAATAGTCCTCATAACTGAACAATGCCAAGATACTGAAATAAATATGAAGAAAGATTTAAGCTGAAGCAAATGAATTCAAAATCACAAAAGAATCAAGAACTAAGTTTGAAGTTTTCTTCATCTTTACGACTTGTTTACCGATGGAGAGCATGAACCCACCTAAGCAAGTACTTCTACAATTATTAAGATTTTTGGACATGGCAAAATGTCGGACAAATAATAACTTGTCACCATTAACTGGATCATGGTTCTTCACATTTCTTTTTCTTCTTTGCTTACTTAACTAAATGGAAGCTGTTAAAATTAAATGATTTCATATTGCTGTCAAGGGCTTGCTTGTATGTGATAATAAGACATGGATCACGGTTAAAAAAGTCGATAAAAGTTGTGGATCCTAAGGGGTTAAAAATAATGTTCGACCAGCTTATAAGTACTTAAAAGCTTTGCCAAACATATATATAGGTTTATATTCTTTTTCATTTCAACTTATTCTGCATAGTTAAAGATAAATCTTCATGCTGATATATAACCCAACGCTTAGCATTTGTTTGTTGCTGACTAGGCAGCAAACAAGCGCGGTTTTCAGTCTATTATTTGACCGCATTTTTCTTCTCGCTCTCTCTTCCTCCTTCCACGCAACAGAAGAAAACATAACTATGTATAATAGATTGACTCAAGTAATGGTTGGTAAAAGCTCAACTCCCTTTCCGATGATTCTATCCGAAATGCATTCAAGAAGTTAAAATTTTCAATCAAATTCATATTTCGAATGCACTAAATTCTCCGTCACCCAAAAATGTCTCCAACGATAACAATTATTTAACTCACAACTCGATAATTACAGCTAAGAAACAAGCTCCAATGTTTTCTTCTATAGAAATTCAGAAAAATAAAGATTTATCAAGAAAACAAAATTTAAATTACAACACGTACAGTATCAAATAATGAATTTGTACACACATAAAACAACATACATATATATATTTGATAGCGTTGAAATAGATATTTGAGTGACTAACGAGGGCAACAGCAGAAACGAGAGCATATGCCCCGCAGAGACTGAAAAATATTCCGTCCTGCCATTTGACCGACTCATTGATCTTATCCCACCAGTTCGCCGCCACACCGACTTGAATCTCCGGCAAAGCCAGTGGCATTCTTGTCATTTCAGCTCAGATCTCCTTCTACCAAGTCAAAAAAATCAAAGAGCGCGCCTACTACCAAACAAGGAGGCGCGTGGGCTTCTACATCAAATCTTTAGAGAAGGTGATAAAATTAAGCAATATTTCTTAAAATATATTATCCTTTACAAGCCTACAGGGTACCAGAAGGTCCAACATATCTAAGATTACTCGAGACCCTTCTGTTTATTTGTCATTAAATTTTTGTTCATAGATAATGATTTTAATAAGCAGTAAATAATTATAATTCCACTATGTTAATTAATTAGATAAGTTTACCCTCGTAAGCTGGACAATTTTTTTTTATATATATAACACTTGTATAAGAAATAAGAAAAAAATTATGAATTCACACGTAAAATTATTTTATTATAAAAATACGTTGTTTAAAATAAATTCGTCAAGAAACGAATGCCAAACATGTACTCAACCTTAAGAGGGCCCGTAATCATCTTAAGTGGAGGTTCATCGCAATGCTATTGTAGGAAATTAGATCATGTTTGGCTCATAAAGTAATTAACGAATTCAGAATAAACCGTTAAGCATAAGTTACATTTTTTTGTCTTTATTTTTATTTCATTATATCACATTATATTTTGGAAAATTTACATATCACCTTCAATACTTTGATATTCCTTTGAGCTATTTACTAGTAGCCAGTTGAGAATGTTCAAACGCATCAAACACGTTGTCTATAACTAAAATATTGCTCGATTATACGCTAAGCTCTTCGTCTTACAAAAATATAAGTAGATGGATCTGCCAGAAATTTAAAAGCATCATTAATCAATTTGCAATTTCAGCTTTGGTAATTTATTCTGTGAGGAGAGCTAAAAATAAAAATAAAAAATCAACATTCGACGACTAATCTTGGAGTCTACGCCTTGACCCTTCAAGACGCAAATCAGATAAATCGCGGGATGTACCCCAAAAGGCTAGGGTCCAAGAGCCCCACCACTTATCTGTCAAAGTGTCGAGCGAGTCAACACATGTTGCACATTGCTTTCCAGGAGAACTTCTGTCTTCTAGGATAAATCATGTCTTTCATGAGAGTCTGCTTTTCAAGAGCCTCACGAATTGAACCCGCGATCTCTGAACTGTCAACAACTAAGAACCCTGTCCTTTGCCAGTTGGAATGTGTCATGGGAGGCGACTCAACAACTTCTCATACATTATTGTCTAGTAGATTTAGAGACTGACACAATGGATGTGGAGACTAGAGAGTACTTGGGGACAGAGTGATTAATGGCTATTAAGTTGATGTCAGATTAATAAACCGATATTTTCTCCCTCTAAATTCTTTATATTCTTCCCATCTTCTCTTTCTCGTCTCTCTTCCTCGTCCTCAATCTCATTCTTGTTCAATTGTGTCCTACATACAAGAGTTTTTGAATTAAGCTCTTTCGCGCCCACAAAACTCCCAAACAATGTGCTATAGTCGTCAAAAGTATAACCAGCAATTGTGTTGTGGTAATGGAAGAAGGGACAAGTATACTCATTTAAATAACTCACGTATAGCAACAAATAAAGCAGAAGAGCAACTCTTCTGTTGCTTACAGAGTTCGAGAAGAACGAACTAAAGGAAAGCAAATAATTGAACAAATCAAGAGTAATATGTGTAAATATATCAAGTAATTTACAACTGCCAAAAGTCAGATAAGGTATATGTAATATTTGCTAGCCAAATAAGGCTATCAATTTTCTCCTAATGCCCGACGAATGCGAGTCTCTCAGCCAACTTTGCTGTTATAAAAATTCATAAAAAATAATTTCTTTTACCATATAGATTAGATTTTCATCTTCTTAAAAATCTTTCATTTAGTTTAATCTGAATCCACTTTTTCTTCTGTCCCTTTCCTGCAAATTCGTAAATATATTCTTTGAATATCAATGGTCTTGTTTATGAAGATATTTATGATTGTTTGCATAAACCGTCGGCCCAAAAAAAGAAAAAAAAACCACCTCGACCGAATCATATCAACTTGTTGAAGGATTAAAACGGTGTAACACCATGAGGAGGAACCACTTGTTAAAATCATGGAAAAGTTCTGTAAATGTGATGAAGACAACCGATAAATACGATGATGCAAAAGCATTGTCCACAATGGCCAGAAGTATTTCGATGAATACAGGTTTGATAACATCATTTTCCATGACATTTTCTTCTTGAGATTTCCTGTTATGTATGTGAATCTATGGATTATTGGGCGCTGATACTCGATTAATCTGCATGAGCAGATATTGTTACCATTAGTTATCAAATTGAATCTGAAATTCTGAAAGTTTTAGCAATTTTCAGACGTTTGTTGTGTCTGTGATTGGTACATAAATAGTAATACGAGCTGGAGTGAGCTGGAATCAATCTACAGCTGGAGTTAGTTAGCAGTTGAGGATATTAGTTAGTTAAGTTAAATGGAATCTTTTCTTTCTATTTAAATACCATGTAAATGTACTGATTCAGTTTGGATGGAATGAGATAGTTCTTCACTCTTCATTTCACGTTTTATCTGATATGGTATCAGAGCTCTGATTTTTCTTCCGCTCAAAACTCTGAAAATCCTCTTGATTCTTCTTTTGTTGCTATTAATTTCTGAATTCAATTCCGATCAGAACCGCCATGGCAACTAAAGCTTTTATTCATGGAAATTCCGGAAATTCCTCCACTGATGATAGCCAAAATACTTACTATTTACACCATTCTGATAACCCAGGGCTGATCCTTGTATCTCAGCCATTAACTGGAGAGAATTATACTTCATGGAGCAGATCTATGTTGATTGCTTTATCAGTCAAAAATAAAACAGGATTCATCAATGGTTCTATAATTCGACCTAAAGATGATGATGATCTTCTCAGTCAACGGATCCGAAATAATAACATTGTTATCTCATGGATACTTAATTCAGTTTCTAAGGAGATCTTTGCTAGTATGATTTACTCAGAATCTGCTCATGATATTTGAACTGATTTGAAGGAAAGGTACCAACAGCGTAATGGACCACGCATCTTCCAATTGAGGCGCGAACTCATGAATCACACTCGAGGTCAGTCATCAGTGAGTACCTACTTTACAAAATTGAAGACAATCTGGGAAGAATTAAGCAACTACAGACCAGTGTATTCATGTGGAAGTTGTAACTGTGGTGGATCTAAGAAGCTAGCTGAACATTATCAAACAGAATACGTGATGTCGTTTCTGATGGGTTTAAATGATTCCTTTGCTCAGGTCAGAGGTCAACCACTGCTCATGGACCCTATACCTCCTATTAACAAGGTGTTTTCTCTTGTCTCTCAAGAAGAACATCAAAGGAATGTTATTGCTACTTCAAATGCTGCTGGATTAGCTGGTGATTCAATGGCATTTTATGCCAGAAATGATGTGAAAAGGAGTAACATTGGGCAAGTGCACAGTAAGTTGCCAAGAAAGGAAAGACCTATGTGCACTTATTGTGGTTATGCTGGCCATACTGTGGATAAATGCTACAAGTTGCACGGTTATCCACCTGGATTCAAGAGCAAACAGAGACTTCAATCTGTTGCTCAACCTGATGGAAACAAATCACCAAATTACATTGGTGCTAATCAAGTTTCTGAAGATGTTTCAGAACAAAAACAGAGAGGTATGGAGGATTTCATGCAGACTTTAAATCAAGGCCAATATCAACAGCTGATCAATATGTTGAGCAGCCACTTAACATTTGTGAAGACGGATACTGGAGCAGAAAGTGGGCACTCAAATCAAGTATCAGGTACTTGTTTTTCCACTTCCAGTAATACGTTGACTAATTCCCCTAAACATTGGGTTATTGATTCAGGAGCCACCAGTTACATTTGTTCACAATATTTAGCATTTCTAGATGTGAAATATGTGAAAAACGATTTCATCACTCTACCAAATCATGAAAGAATTTCTGTTAAGTTTTATTGGGACAGTGAAAGTGACTCCCAATTTGATATTAAAGGATGTGCTATATGTACCAGAGTTCAAATTCAACCCGATGTCAGTGAGTTCTTTGACTAAGGATTCACATGTGGCAGTGCAATTTCTTACTGATTAATGTTTTATTCAGGACTTACACAACCAGAAGATGATTGGCAAGGGTGAGAGATTGGCTGAGTTATACATATTGAAAGATGGCTCATTTGATGCTGTGAAAATTAGTAGTAATCATGTTTCCGTTTGTTCATCTGTTAACAATGTAATGTTCATGTTTGGCATCACAGGCTTGGTCACTTGTCATTTCAGAAATTGAAATTGTTAAAAGGACCAACTACCTATAGTTTGTAATAAAAACAAGAACAATATATCAGTTCCTTGTCAAATCTGTCCATTAGCCAAGCAAAGAAGGCTGTCATTTGCTTCTTACAATCATATGTCTGATAATAGTTTTGATCTTGTCCATTGTGACACATGGGGCCCTTACCATGTCCCTACACATTCAGGATATAAGTATTTTCTAACACTAGTAGATGATTGCACTAGTTTCACATGGGTTTACCTCATGAGACACAAATCAGATGCCCTCTTTATAATTCCTAGATTTTTCAAAATGATTGAAACTCAGTTTCATAAGTCAATCAAAAGGTTCAGATCAGACAATGCCCCTGAGCTGCAATATACTGAATTTTTTAATTCAAAAGGGGTCCTACATCAGTTCTCTTATGTTGAAAGGCCTGAACAAAACTCTGTTGTTGAGAGAAAACATAAACATCTTCTCAATGTTGCCAGAGCTTTGTATTTTCAAGCTAGAATTCCTATCAAATTCTGGGGGGAAATGTGTCTTAACTGCTACTTACCTTATTAACAGGACTCCAACTTCAGTTCTTCAAAATAAATCTTCTTTTTCCCTAATGTATAACACTCCAGTTGACTACTCTTTGTTCAAAGTATTTGGCTGTCTGTGTTTTACCTCTACTCTTTCATCTCAAAGGTCAAAATTCCACTCTAGAGCAAAAGCCTGCATCTTCCTTGGTTATCCCCCAGGTATAAAAGGCTACAAGCTCTATGACATTGTCTCCCAAACATTCTTAGTATCTAGGGATGTTGTTTTTCATGAACAACATTTCCCATTTCATTCCATATCTGATCATTCAACACCCATTGATCCATTCCCTGACTTTGTTTTACCAAAAACTGCACTTGATATCTCTTTTCCTATCCCAATTATTCATCATAATTCTGCTACTGATTCTCTCCCAAATTCCCCCAATGTGTCATCACCTGATATGCCAACTGAGTCTGCCAGTGACTCTCAAAATTTGCAAGCCAATCCTCCTTCCTCTATCTCTAATCCCTCCACAGACCTTATTCATACCAGAAGATCTTCCAGAACTAGCATCCCACCTTCATACCTTAGGGATTTTCATTGCAATCTCCTAAGAAATTCCCAGCCATTAGATGACAAATCACCTTATCCAATTTCTAACTATATTTCCTATAGCTGCTTTTTCCCTGCACACAGTAATTTTCTTCTGTCTGTTTCTTCTACCTTTGAACCTCAATTTTATCATCAAGCAGTAAAGTTTGCTCATTGGAGAGAGGCTATCGACAATGAACTGAAAGCCATGGAACTGAACAATACATGGTCCATTACAAACCTACCTAAGGGAAAGCATTCCATAGGCTGCAAGTGGGTCTACAAAGTCAAGTATAAATCAGATGGAAGCATAGATCGATACAAGGTAAGGCTTGTGGCTAAAGGTTACACGCAGCAGGAGGGGCTGGACTTTGTTGAAACATTTTCTCATGTGGCTAAGTTAGTAACTGTCAAGGTTCTTTTAGCCATTGCTACAACACATAAATGGGAGAATACACAGCTGGATGTCAATAATGCATTCCTCAAAGGTGATTTATTTGAGGAGATTTATATGGAGCTTCCAATGGGATACAATAATCAGGTTGATTCTAGCAAACAGGGGGAGCACCTAGTTTGTAAACTACACAAGTCAATATACGGTTTGAAACAGGCCTCAAGACAGTGGTTTGAAAATTCTCACATGCTCTCATCCAAAATGGGTATAATCAGTCGAAGTCTGACTATTCATTGTTTACCAAAGGCATTGGTGCTTCTTTTATGGCCTTACTTGTGTATGTAGATGATATAATCATCACAGGGCCAAACCATCAAGAAGTGAAAACATTGAAGACTATCTTACATAATCAATTCAAGCTAAAAGATCTGGGGCAGCTGAAATACTTCTCGGGCTTAGAAATTGCCAGATCATCTAGAGGCATTTTCTTATCACAACGCCACTACACTCTTCAACTCCTTGAAGACACAGGCTTTTTGGCCTGCAAGCCCACCTCTTTACCCATGGATCCAAAGATTCGTCTCAGCTCCTTTGAAGGTGATGTTTTAGCTGATGTATCACTGTATAGAAGGTTAGTTGGGCGGCTATTGTACTTGACCATCACGAGACCTCATATCACGTTTGCAGTTCACAAGTTAAGCCAGTTTGTATCCCAACCAAGGCAACCACATTTAGATGCAATCCACCACCTGTTGAGGTACATAAAATCCACCCCAGGTCAAGGTATTGTATTTCATGCACAATCTTCTTTTCAATTGAGAGCTTTTGCAGACGCAGACTGGGGTTCTGCCTTGATTCAAGAAAATCCGTTACAGGATTTTGTGTGTTTCTTAGAGAGTCTTTGGTATCGTGGAAGGCTAAGAAGCAAACTACCATTTCCAGATCATATGCTGAAGCAGAGTACCGGGCTTTAGCGTCTATTACTAGTGAGTTAATTTGGATTCATCAACTGCTCCTTGATCTAAAAATTTCCCCACATTCTCCTGTACTGATCTTCTATGACAATCAAGCAGCCATCCATATTGCTTCAAATCCAATTTTCCATGAGCTCACCAAACATATAGAGATTGACTGCCACTTTGTCAGAGATAAACTTACTAATGGTTTCTTCAAGCTCCTTCCTATTCGAACATAGCACCAACTGGCTGACGTTTTTACTAAGGCACTATCAGCTTCTCTTCTATTTCCCTTAATATCCAAGATGGGTGTCCTTAACCTCCACTCTCCATCTTGAGGGGGAGTAATACGAGCTGGAGTGAGCTGGAATCAATCTACAGCTGGAGTTAGTTAGCAGTTGAGGATATTAGTTAGTTAGTTAAGTTAAATGGAATCTTTTCTTTCTATTTAAATACCATGTAATTGAACTGATTCAATTTGAATGGAATGAGATAGTTCTTCACTCTTCATTTCACGTTTTATCTGATAAATAGTTTTGGGGAAATCTTGGTATTGTAACCAAGTACTGCCAGCTTTTAATCATATGTGTGCAGCTGGTAGTAAACGAAGATTAATAGCAGAAGAAATACTTAGACATGGAAGTGTTAGAGTTGCTGGTGAGGTATTCACATTTCGAGAACTGGCTAGCGCAACAGAAAACTTGTATCTCGAGTTGCTAATAGGCGAAGGCGGAGTTGGAAGAGTCTACAAGGGATATCTTAAGAACACAGATCAAGTATATATCGTAGATATCTCTGTGTCTATATCAAAATCTTGTTTTATTTGTATGTACATTTGCTATCTTATTATACTAGGTTTTTTTTTGTCTAGACTGTGGCTGTTAAGCAACTTGACTGGAATGGAGTACAAGGAAGTATAGAATTCCTTGCTCCAGTTTTAACATTAAGCCTCATTCACCATCCGAACCTGGTTAGTCTAATAGGATAATGCGCTGATGGGCACCATAGGATCTTAGTATATGAATACATGTGCAATGGATCTTTAGAAGGTCACCTTCTTGGTAAGCTTTTGGATTTTTGAGTAACTCCTGAACAGATAAGTGGTTTTACGAGCAAAGTCGCTATTTTTCTTTCGTCAGATTTACCCTCGAATAGGAAGCCTTTGGATTGGTGCACGAGGATGAAGATAGCCAATGGGGCAGCTCGAGGACTTGAATACTTACACGATAGAACCAACCCTCCGATTATCTATCAGGACTTCAAAGCATCTAACATATTACTAGATGCAGAATTCAATCCTAAGCTTTTTGATTTTGGACTTGCTAACTAGGGTCCCACAGGCGAACAAGATCATGTTTCGACTAGGGTGCTGGGGACGTATGGCTATTGTGCACCGGAGTATACCCCACACAGGCAAGTTGACTAAAAAATCTGACGTCTCCAGTTTTGGAGTCGTGTTTCTGGTGATCATTTCAGGAAGAAGAGCTATAGGTAAGACAAAACCGGCTGAAGAGCAGAACCCAGTTGCTTGGGTTAGTTAACAATTTTTTCCTCATGTACTTCTACATTATCATAATCAAAACACTAACCTGGAAATGTTAATCTGCAGGCAAAGCCACTTTTCAAGGACAAAACAAAGTTCACGTCAACGGTAGATCCATTACTGGGAGGAAGGTACCCAATGAAGGGTCTGTATCAAGCTGTTG
>CAIGRL010219190.1:0-19924 GCA_903798325.1 Fraxinus xanthoxyloides
TTTTTATAAATAAAAAAATAAAAAAGGTTAGTTTTAACACTGATAAAGTTTAATAGTATTAGAAGTTGTTTAGATTTTAGTTTATTTGCTGTATAAATACATGGCTTATTCATTGAACGTTTATTATATGAACAAACATATTTTCCTCTTGCTCTCAATTCTTCTCTTCTTTGCACCCCTTTCTTTCTGTTCCTTGTCAAATATACGCTCCTACGTCAATTTGGTGTTTAAGCAATTCATTCTCTTTTGGCCTACACTTTCTCAAATCCAAAATTTCACAAACCTTAACCAACCGGTCATTCCCTCCAAATACACACACATATTCCCCAAACCAAACACAAATCCAAGGGTGTTCATAAAAATCAGCCACCAGTCAAGGGCGCAACTTTTTCCTCTTATAGTTAGTTGAAAAATAAAATTCATTCGCACCACCATATTTTCCCATCCAGGTCGGGACCTATAAAATTCTTCTGCTAGGATTTATTGGAAAATATTTTTACATAATCGTTTAGGTCAACCCTATGTTACTATGTGGGATGAAATGAAACAAATTTCAAGTAATAAATATGCCCCTATATATTATCGAACTCAATTATTAAATCAATTCTTTTTACAATATAAGCTAGGTACATCCATTGTTTGTAGATTATGTATCCCATCTCACACCGATTAAGGCAATTATCCGCATGCAGATTTTTCTAGTCGATATTCGATAGTTACCTACTAATTATCGACATACTGTGTTAGCTCCTTCCTTTGTAGCCAATGTTTCTAAATTTCATGCCAAATTAAAAAGACAAATTATTTTCAATCATGAAATTTTTTACCTTACCTCTAATGTGCAATATAAGTTAGAGTTAGAGGACTATAATAGTAATTACTATACTATACTGGGTGTTTCTTTCACCCAATTCCTAAACACGTTAAGAAATATGTTTTGAATCGCTCGCATAAAGATAAGGGATAATTGGAGCAGCGGTCTCAAACCTATCACTTTTTTGGTAGACTTTACCTTAACCTTCATTTTGTGTCACTCACAGTCCCAAACCTTTCAAAAATTAGCACCTGGAGTCCAAATGAATGATTTCTGTTAGTTTGACCGTTAGTTAACCCAATAAATTGACTTTCACCAATTTTAAAAAGGGGTAAAATGGTAATTTTAAATTAAAATTAATTAAAAAACAAAAAAAAAATTCATTGTTCATCTTCTTCTTCCCACATCCATCCCTCTCCATATCCCCTCTGACAACACCTCTAAAGGGATACGGCATTATACTTTCTTCTTCTTCCCACACCCTAACCATTCATGGCCACTTTCTTCCAATTCAAAACGGAACTCACGATTGTGCATCTCTTGATCACTTTTCAATATTTCCCAGAAAATGAACCTCAGTTTATTTTTTCCTTTTAATCTTCTCCCATGATAGTTAAATCATATATATTGTAATTTTGTGAAATACTCTGTCGTGTGGTAGAGATAAATCCATCAAAATGAAGCATTGGATGCCTTCTAAACTTTAATTGAATTCAAGATTCAACACGTTATATAAATTGAGACATTATAACTAATTGAAATAAACCTAAATAGATTCTTGAAAGCATTGAGGGTATTATACTGTTCTTGAAATTAGTCAAAAGAGATTTAATTAAAAGAACATAGGTAGTTTTATAGTTGAACGAGCAACATTATCGTGTGCAAGTACTGCTTTCCGAGTATAATGATGTATCCCCTTTAGAGGTGGTGTTAGTGGGGTATGGAGAGGGATGGATGTGGGAAGAAAAAGATGAACAGTGAATTTTTTTTTTCGTTTTTAGTTTTTTAATTAATTTTAATTCAAAGTTATCATTTTACCCATTTTTTAAATTGGTCAAAGTCAATTTGTTGGGTCAAACTAACAGAAATCATCCATTTGGATTTTAGGTGCTAATTTTTGAAAGATTTGAGAGTGTGGGTGGCACAAAGTGAAGGTTAATGTAAAATCTGCAAAAAGGTGATAGGTTTGGGACCGCAACTGCAATTATCCCTAAAGATAAGCTATTTGACTGGCCATCACATTTGAATAAAAATTATATTTTCATTGTAAAAGAATTGTTCCTTATCAGAGTCCATTCGAGCCTTCGATGTTGGAATCATCTTTTTCAATTGGCTAGTCTATAGTGTTAGTCCTTTGTGCTCATCCTTCTGCACAACCAATTGAAGTTTTGAACATGAGCGAAAAAAGATTTTTCTCTTTGGACTTCCATATCGTTACTTGATTAGAAGGAGGCATCGTCCCCCTTGGTAGATCATATATTCTTCAAATGATTTGCAGCTTTACTTTTCATCAATTGTTTTGGTTCATAAGAAAGAACGCACCCATTGGGATGCGTTTAATCATATATTATTGTCAAGAGCTCAATATAGACATTTGGTCAAGACAGAAGATCCGACCTTCTAGGATTATGAAGTTTCAATCTAATTAGTCGGAATCGGGTTTTCTTGGTAGAGAAAAAATAATGGAGATAAAGATAGAGTTACAAGTTAATTAGGATTTTACAATAGAGTTTTATGAAGTTTCATTCTACTTCATCGAAATCGAGTTTTCTCAATCGAGAAAAAATAATGGAGATAAAGATAAAGTTACAAGTTAATTAGAATTTTACAATAGAGTTTTATTCAAAGTATATTTGTTTAGATTTGATTATATTAGTTTTAATACTTCAATAAAATTCTATAGTATTAAAAGTTCTTTAGATTTTAGTTTATTTGCTCTATAAATACATGGCTTATTCATTATAATTCATAACCCTTGATTATACAAATAAACAAATTTTCCTCTTGTCCTCAATTCTTCTCTACCTTGCACCCTTTCTTTATGTTGCTTATCTTGTTTATTGTCAAATTATACAGCCCTGCTTGTCAAATTATACACTCATGCGTCACTTGGACTTCTTGCTCTTTAATGCTGGATCATACATTGAATTTGATTTATAGCTCAGAACTAGGGGTTGCCCTTTTGGGAGTATATATAGTAGGGAAAAAACTATCCAAATGCAAGNAATATTCTAGTTTATCAGAAGTTCGTTTGATTTTAGTTTCTTTCATTTTCTTGCTCTATAAAAATAGATGGCTTATTCATTATAATTCATAACCCTTGATTATACAAATAAACAAATTTTCCTCTTGTCCTCAATTCTTCTCTACCTTGCACCCTTTCTTTATGTTGCTTATCTTGTTTATTGTCAAATTATACAGCCCTGCTTGTCAAATTATACACTCATGCGTCACTTGGACTTCTTGCTCTTTAATGCTGGATCATACATTGAATTTGATTTATAGCTCAGAACTAGGGGTTGCCCTTTTGGGAGTATATATAGTAGGGAAAAAACTATCCAAATGCAAGTAATAGAAATTTTAATAAAGGTGTAAATCTTGCAGCTGCTTTCCATTTTCGGACACTTTTATCCATGGAAAACTAAAGGAGGCGATGGTCGTAGGAGGTGGATGGCGGCATAAACGAAACAGAGGTGGCAAAGGAATTGAGCTCTAAACAATGAAAAGGGAAAACAAAAGCAAATTTTGGATTTAAAAGAAAAGATACTTTGGAAAGTTTTAAGGATTGTTGCATTTTCAACTTCTTACTCTAGAAGCATGCACTTTTGGTAATTTCCTCTTACCTTTTGTTAAAGAATTTTCTTTGTACATGAGATAAATAAGTAGACAATTAAACACTTGTATAAAGTGTTGGAATATTCAATATTGTTTTATAAGTTCAATATGTTAGGGATATAAAAGAACTGATCTCAATTTTCCTCGACCGCGTAAAAATAACGCAAGCAAGAAATAGCATTTCCCCAAGAGAATCATTGCTAGTAGATAACTGACATTTATGCAAAGGAAATAACAATGCCACTCTTTTATTAGAAGCAGCCATGTTGTCTATGGAAGTCTTAACTGTTCAAAGAAATCGGGAGATTCTCTGCACCAGCAACCAACATATACTGAACAAAAGAAAATAGAAAGCTGATACAAAATTGACAACAAGACTGCAGAAGCATCATTAGAAGTGCCATCATTTAATTCTTCCATCAAAAGTGCCATCATTTAATTCTTCCATCATTGACCTCACACTAAATACTAGGATCAAGATTCATAAACTCGAATCAGAAAAATATTTCCTTCTGCCATGAGATACATTGCAATGTGCAAATGGCATAACATAGGATCATGCTTCATCAACACAACACAACGAATATATTAACATAATTCAAACTTATGATCTATTAAGGAAAGAAAAATGTTATACTTCATTGCCCAAAACACCACGTGCAATCAACTAGTTGATTTTAGAAACAAAATGTCAGCATTTAAGATATTATCTATCTTCTAGAGTCCCTCTATTAAATTTCATTTTTAAGTAGTACTTCTTCCAAAATAATTCCATATATTCCAATAATACTACATTATCTATGGCTTTATACCAACTTCAGAACATATAATTTACAAGCACCAAGCAATTTCTAAAGAATAGGACGTGTTCAGTGTGATCATAATCCAAGGGTACAATTAATCATAATTTAGTTCAAACTTGTAATTAGAAACAAAAAATAAACTCGAATACACTTTTGTAAGACCAAGAACGATAGTAGATGAAATCATGATGTATTCAGCTAGGATTGTCTGCTCTCAGCAACCTTCTGTACCCAACTTCACCAGATACAACGATGGAAGTATATACAATTCAAATGAACTACGAAACTAATACAAGAAGAGATTGAACTAAAATATTATATATAAAAATATGGGAGAATTATTGAAGAATAAAAAAAAATCGGAAAAGTCGAAATTACAAGACAAGATTCTTAACAATCAATTAAAGAGTTTACGGAAAATAGAGATGAGAATTGATCAAGAACCAACAAATTAATAATTAAAAGCGAAAAAAATTACCGCTTGGAGAGCCTGTGAAGGCTTGTCTTGATCGATGAGTTGGCGAGCCATTGAAAAAAGATTTCTCCCGTCGCCTTTGAAGTCGGCGCTTAACCCGAGCGGATGCGGCTGTGGCGGCGGAGCGATGGCGTCCGCCTCTATCATATCGGCGTCCGTACTATTCATGGCATTTCAGTTTGTGTATTTCACTTTCATCGCCAAGTGTGGCTTTTTCGCCACATACATTTCTCTCATAAATAATTTTTCCTGGCTTTGAGAGATTGTGTGCGGTAGTTGTGACTTAGTCCCCGTTTGGTTAAGTTACGAAAGCGAATTAAAATTTAAATTAAACTAATAATTAGTTTTAATTCCATTGGCAATTTTTCATTCACACATCCCATTAACTTTTGATAACAACTACTAAAAATTTAATTTTTATCTAAATTTTTGGATTCTGTCGATTTATGATTATGATTTGGGGATTTCACAATTCTTTACACTTTACCGTAATTTTTACGTGGTTTATATGTTAATGAGCTTAATTAATTGTTGACTAATTTATATATTGATTTATATGTTGAATTTTACCATTTTAGAGCCCTTTATTATGTATACTGCGAGTAGACCACCCACCGAAGACTTTGTTCCTTCAGTAGCATATGGGACTGTCAGTGACTTATTTTTACTCATGATGTTTTCTTATGTTTGTATCAAATCCTCTTTATACTCCATGGTGCTTCTTTATTGGATGAACCAAAGGCAGTGGTGTTTTATCAATCGAATGGGTAGTTTACAGCTTATTTGAATGTGGATTTTCAGGAATCACTATTGCTGAATATTTCAGAGATATGGGCTACAATGTCAGTATGATGACAGATTCAACATCTCGTTGGGCAGAAGCATTACGTGAAATTTCAGGTCGATTGGTAAGTGTCCTAGGTATCTTATTATTTTGAGTTTAATAATTGATTTTGGACTTTTTAGTTAAGAAAGACTACCCTAATAAGGAGTACTACTTGTCTTTGTTCTTTTAAGTAGATAGCTGCCTACATAATAAACTATCTCACTCTTACGATTACTGATGGTCGATGTTGACTAGTCGACGTTGACTAGTGAACGTCCGTCCGGACTGAGTTTACATCATGGATCCGCCATTGCCTTGCATGGTGATATAGGATGACAATTTGCGGGTTTTTAATGGGCTGCAAGGGGGCTGGGGATTTTATTTTTATTTTTTCTTTCATTCATTAGACACTATCACATAGACGGATGATCATGGCCGCAGTGATGCTTTCAAATGAGAACTAAAATCGGGACGGATATAGGGGTGCGTACCCCATCCTTGAAAAAAAAAAAAAAATCAGCCCTTTTTATTGAGCAAATTTGCAGGCCAATTTGATATTATAATTCTCAAATATTTGGAAATTTTTTTAATACCATTTTGAACTACTCATAGTGTGCCTCACGAACGTTTCAATTAGCAAAATCACTAAACAATGAGGTAGGGATGTTGAGTTAAAATGGTTGCATTAAATGGATTTAATAAATCTAATTCGTATTTGTTACTTTTTAACTTATTTTTGGCCTATATTTTTTTAATCTTCGGTGGAGATTATTGGTATCATTTCGAAGAACTCGCGATCAACTGTGCGACGAATATTCGAAATGAAAAATTGTTAAAGTGGACTTAAAATAACTAGTAAATAATGATTACTTAATATGGTTTAATAATTTGATTTTTAAGTTGATTTCATTGTGTCAAATATGCGAGTTTTAAGGTAAGGCTCACTACGTCACAATTTTTGTCTTTTCATTTCTCTCAAATTGTCAAAGTCCTACAAAAAATAAAACAATCATGCTTGGTGTACACTTTAGTGTACTAACAATTTTAAAGAAAAATAATTTTCTCCAATCATTATTTTACAACAAAGCAAGTGTCAAACATGATGTACATTTTGGAGTTTACAAATATTTTCCAAAATAGAGTAATGCTATTGGTACATAGCCGAGACGTCTCCTCAATAAGGGACCGCCATTTGTCAATTATGTCAAATGTTATGTGTACTTTTAGCATATTCCTCCAAAATAAAATTACAAGCCCCAGATGATTAATCTTGGTCTACCCCAGACAAAAATCTTTTGTCACCTGCATTGCATGGGACACCCACCAGTTTACACGTACAACTGGGGTACTGAATTATACGTTTCATCTACCAGCCTACCACCACTTATAGTTCATATAAAATCATATAAAGTCATAAACATGGAAAGACCTACCACTTTCCAAAAACTGGAAATATGAATTGAGTAACATGTGCACCCAACTACCAACTATTATTGAGTAATCAAATCAATTATAAATAATATATGTAGGGAAGAACTACTTCCCATATAAACTTGACAATCGAAATAATGAATCGATTCATTTAAAAGTACAAGTTGTTAAAGACGTTATATTCAATTTATTTGTAGTTACTCTTTCGACATGCATCTCACGTGTGAAACCCAATTTATATCTTAGCAAGTCATTTTATATTGAAATGAGAATGGATTCAGAATGAAAGTTGCACGTTGCACTTTACTTTCAGACATTTTAGATCCCAGTTCGTGACAGAGAAAAGACAGCAAGCCAATTTGATTGAAGAGAACTAAGAACATTAACTTAGTAGAATTCATCCCATGCCCCTGATCACGAGTCAACTGCTCATGTGACTCCCATCCTATAAATGATGTACATCGTTTTTTAACGTCTTTGTTAATACATGGTGTGTTGACAAAATTCCACTGGCTGCAAAAACAACTTTTTGTTTAAACTATCCAATGACAAAATGCCACGTGACATTCTATCAACAAAGGTGTATACCAAGATGTACACCAACCAAGCCTCGTCGAAAATGCTATGCTTAAACACGACACATACCTTCCAAAGTATATATATTTTCTTTGCATTATGGTTAACAAACTAGGAAGTTCTTACACTAAAATGTTTTTACTAATAATAAAAAGAAAAATTTAAAGAGGAAAGGATAAAGAGCTAAGAAGTTCCTGAGTTTGGATCAAATTCATTATCCTCCTTCATCACGGCCTCTTTGATTTCCTGTATCATCTTCAAAACTTCCCACGTCGTCGGCCTTTGCTCTGGTGAGGTCACACTACAAGCCACAGCCACATCAAGAAGCATTTCCAACCTATCATCCTCCTGAACATCCTCATCTCTACTTGATTTCACCCACTTGGTCATATTGTCTGGTGTTAAACACGGGTGTTGTGATGGATGCTTCCCAGAGAGAAGCTCGAGCAAAAGAACTCCAAATGAGTAGACATCTGACTTGGACGTCGCTTCACGGTGGTTGAACTTGCGAAGTTCCGGGGCTTTATAGGCAGTCGAGTCAGGGTCGTCTTCCGTGGCAGGGCAGGCAAGGGCAACGAGGCAATAGTCAGTGAGACATGCCTCGAAGTCAGATCCGAGGAGGACGTTGGAGGACTTGAGATTGCCATGGACAAGCCTCCATGCTTGATGGATGTAGGAGAGGCCCTGAGCTATATCCTCTGCTATTTTCAAGCATGATGTCCAGTGCAGAGGCTTCGCTCTTGATGACTTGGAACCTGATGATTTAGTAATGATGACAAGTAAAAACTGACTAGTTAGATAGAGAAAGTATAGTGCATGTTTGATACACAGTACCAATTCACAAGAATTTAGTTTCTTTTTCTTTACTATTATTGTTCAATACCGTCCGTCCAACTCATAAAATGAAAAAGATGATCAAATAGGACAACAATTTATAATTTTGATTTTTGAGTTAATGTTTCTATACTACATATGATTCAAGAAATGTCGAGGGGAGTTCAAGCTAATTGACTTCTAAAATAACATAGTAGGCAATATGGTGCAAGAATCTGTAAACTTGGGTGGTGCAATGCATGTGGGAAGGGGGAAATCCATGTTATGATGGATGTGGAGGTGCTGCGCACTTGGCCAATGGCATCCCTAGCGCTTGGTAAATAACCGGGGTAATTGGGTTGGGTTAGCATAGAATCATAGCCTAGAGTGGAATTTATCAAGAACTTTTTGAACTAAAAAGTCAGTTTCAGCCTCACAAACAAAAGGCCTTCAATTCCCTGCCCCTTCCCCTTCCCCTTCCCCTTCCCCTTCGTACACGGGACCCCGAAAGCTATTTTGTAGACTCTGAGAAAATGCAAATGGAGGATTTCTCTACCCAGCTTGGTTCTTCCCCCACACAATAGCCCGTAGCATCAAAAGTGCTAATGTAGAGTTCGGTAAGTTAAGACTGGCAACATAGAACATGAGATTGAGCACCTTTTCTTAAAATCCAGTCAAGTGCCATCCCATTTAGTATATCAAGCATGTCGTTATTATCCATGGGGAAAAAGCTATTCTCTCATTAAACTCCGAGACAAAAAAATTAATTTACACCAGTTCCCAGTATAGACAGCTGCTAGATTCTCTTTGTTGATCATGAAAGCAACAAAATAGTAATCTACAGACAAAATCTAGCTTCATCTGCTAATAAAATCAGATACTAATCTTATTTTGCACATCCTAGTACACATCGTACAGTGCAATAAAATTCCAGCTCTCCACAATTTATAAGATCCTACATTTAAATAGAGATGTCAATGGGCCAAGCCGAGCACAGTTTGGCTCTCGGCTTGCCCCATTTACCACCGTTACATTTAAGTAATCCCGAAATCACACTAAATACTGCATGATGCTCATTCAAGAAACACAAGGATTGAAGTGCAAGTTTGGGATACATTATTAGACACTACAATTGGATGACTCGATACGGGATTCCAATCCAACTTACAGAACATACTACTATTCGACTTACTGAACAGTCATAGTTAATATAAAAGATAGTATTTTAACTAATTTTTTCACTTTAATGTCATCAAAAACCATCTAATTCAACTTACTATTTGCTACAATTGGACGTACTTGGTAGTATAGTAGACAAGATAGGATTTTAACTTTCGTCTAATTTAACTTACCAAACATGCTACTATTGGACATACAATGTAACACACAAGATAAGATTTTAACATCATTTTTACCTTTTTAATATTATCGATCAGGCCAGGAAAAAAAAAATAAATAAAGTGGTAATCAGTGAGGAAGTCAGAATTTACCATGAATAAGAGAAGAAAGACTGCCATTAGGCTGGTAATCATAGACCAAGAGCCTTTCTTCCTTGCCCTGAAAATAAGCCCTAAGAGGCACCAAATTTGGATGCCTCAGGCCACCCACTGATTCCATGTGCCCCTCGAAAACCTCTTGGCTTGTGCCACTCAATCTCCCAGCGTCCAATCTTTTTACAGTAACAATCAAATGGCTGTCAAGCACTGCCTTGTAGGTGGTCCCCATTGATCCCCTACCCAACAGCTGCGCAGATGCCCTCATCAGCTGGTCCATCGAATAAACATGCGCCTCACCTGCACAGAATGATAAGCTCCCACTCTTCCCCACCATTTGCACTTGCATTCCTTCTTGAACTCTCCTCACTTTCTCTTCCAATTCATTGTTTTCTTCTTCAATTCTTATCACAGCCTCGGCATTTCCCGTCACGCTAGACTCGAAACCTATTGATTTCGAACCTTCAATCTTGGGAGCTTGACGGAGTTTCTTCGCCATAAAAATCAAACAAATCGAAGAAATAAGCAAAATGAAAATCCCGGATGAGAACCCAATTATGAAATCTGTTTTCTTTCGTTTGTGGGTGTTTCTATTTTGTTGGGTCAATGCGCCGTGAAACTGGGCGGTTTGGGAAAGCGCCGCGGTGGCCGGCGGCGGCGGAGATGGGTTTGAACGAAAAAAGGGTTGTATTGGGCGGCATTCTTTGTGTATAATCTCGCCACAAAGTCTTGCATTCAACGAAAACGATGACGCTTTGAACCGGGACAGAGTTGGTGTAACTGGAATTGCCCCACTGAGTTCATTATGTGATACATTGAAGATTTTTAAGGTGGACTGGTTTAGCGGTGGCACTGATCCATTGAACCGGTTATAGTCGAGCCGAAGGTAGTACAACCGGTTGACGTTGTTCAAAGAAACCGGCACCGGACCGGTGAGCATATTGTAAGACAGATCAAGTGTTTTCAGACGATGGAGGGTTGAAATCGACGGTGGAACTGAACCGGAAAAGTAATTGTGGGAAAGAAAAAGGGATTTCAGATTGACCAAACCGGAAAGATCGGGAATTGGGCCGGTAAGCGAGTTGTTCTGAAGACTCAGAACTCTAAGCTCACCGAGACGACTCAAGCTATTTGAAGCAAATGTACCACCGAGTTTCATTCCTTCTATAATGACTTTAACTGCTCTGAAATCAGTACATTGTACTCCATTCCATCTGCAGAATGCAAAGCTTGTGTTGGGAGAGAAAGCTAGTTTGTTGTGCAAATCTGCTTTTGATTTGAAAGACAATAAAGCAGCAGCATCAGATGGTTGGAAAATGTTTTTTGAAGAGGATGAGGAAGCTCCTGACTGGAAGTATATTGAGAGAAAAATAAGCAGATTTTGCAGAAAACGTTGTATTCCCATCTTCAAGAAAAGAAAAGGGAAATTGAAGTGTTAGAGGATAAGAAATGAGAATGGAGATAGGCCCTTTCTTGAAATTCCTGTGCTCTCACATGACAGACTGTGAATGGAGATGGCATAGAGTTCTGTATCAGGAGCGCAGTTTAAATTAAATTCGTGTCATACTTATGTCGAGATTAAAATTTTCATTTTCTTTGTTCTATTCATTTTTAATCATATATTTTTTAATAAAATAATATTTTTCATCACATTAATAACTTTTCATTCTTTTTTAACCTTACGTTTTCTATCAATCTACTATTCCAGAATACATTTTTTCAAAATAATGTGATTCAAATACATCCTAAAACTATGACATCGATGTCCTCAATTAACTAGTCACTTTCATTAAAAATATTATTATTTTTTTATCAATTACACATTTTTTTAATAATATAATATTACAAATATATTCAAAACTTTCTTTTTTCTTTAATCACATTCCTAAAAAAAAAATTCCAAAAATTATAATCACAAATAACTGGAGCCAAACGGGGGCTTAGTTTATTGGATGTGCTATTTGGACATTAAAAGCGTACATTAAAATTGACATTAACGTGTACAAATTTGTGTTATTGATTATTTTAAATATTGTTGAAAATTAATGACAAAATATGAAAAAAAAAAAAAAAACATTAAAGTGAGTGTAACAAGATTGAAGTTTATTTGCTTGACATTTACTTTATTGTTGGGATGAATTGAAATGACTAGACATGATTCATTATCATTGAGAAATTTTACTCATTTAAATAAAAGTTGAAATCATTGTTTGAATTATTTTGGCATAAATGACATCTTTCTACCAAATTTTTACTTTTTCAGTCACACGATCATTTGATATTTTAATTAACATTTTCAGTTAACAAGGGACATGGGTGTCACGCTTTGAAAGATTAAGGACCCCTACTGAAATTTATCCTAAATTTTATTGTGAGGTAAAATTTGATCACAGCAAGTTTGTTTCACTCGTGTCAATGCACAATTGTATTTCAATGGAAAGTTACAGTCTAATTTGATTTCAATTCGGCTAACTTCAAACCAATTTTACTGGCCAGAATCAGCGATTTAACCATCAATAGTGATGGTTATGACACATGATCGTTAGTAGTTGATGAAATAAGCGCAACTTCAATAAAATAAAATAAAAACATGCTACATGTATGTACACGTAGCATTACAAGGCGGTAGAAGACACTAAGGATCCGTTGAATTGCAAATGTGGAAAATGAATGAAAAAAAAAAAAGAATTTTAAGGAATTGAATTGCCTATAAATTGTTTTACTGAGAATTGTAATTAATTATATTTGATTGATATAATTTTCTTCCTGGAAAATGTTGAAAGTTTGGTGTCCTTTTGACTGTGTTTTTATGCAAATTGTCCATTAAAGTGATAATTTCTTTTATCATTGAGTCTAGAATTTGTTTCACTTGCCCCAAATTTTTTTTAAAAAAAAATTATCATACCGAATATCATTCATTTCACTTTGTTTTGCATGAAAATTGTCAATAAAAGAAATAAATCTTTTTCCCGTTGTATCTAGAATTTTTTCAATTGCTTTAAAAAAAATCAATTCCCACAAAAATGGTGGGAATTATTTTTCTACAAAATCAAGGAATTGGTAAGCATGTGAACCAAATGTGGAAAAAAATTTTCATAAAAAATAAAGTGTATCAAATAAGGTAAAAGTGAAAATTTGAATTTATTTTCCATTTTCCATGGAAAATAATGGCATATCAAACACGCCATAAGTGTGTGTTTAATAAGGGACCTTTTCCTTGGAAGTGGGAAAAATGATTCAATTTTCCAACTTTGAAGTTGTTTGATGGACAATATTTTGCCTAAAATTCATTTTCCACTTGACAACCTCACGCGTCACTTTTCTTGTTTTTTAAGGAATTTGTTTTCTTTAGTTTTGGAGAATCTGATTTTCCATCCTTTTTTTTTTTAATATTTTTTATTTTTTGCAATTGAAACAAATTTCAAACACAATGGTAAAAAAAATCTATTCATTTAATTAACAATTTACATGAAAAACAAAGTCAAACGAACACAAAAAAATTGAAATTTTTTTTTTAACTTTTTGGCAATCTAAACAAATTCTATCACCAATTCTAAGAAATTGTATCCCTTTAATTAACAATTTTCATGAAAAATAAAGTCAAACGGACCATGTGGAAAATTATACCAATCAAATACAATTAATTACAATTATCAATAAAACATTTTCTAAACAATTCAATTCCCAGTAAAATATTTTCTTTCCACTCATTTTCCACATTTGCAATCAAACACACCCTAAATCATTGGATCTGGTACAAAAAACTGTTTTGTCCCAATCAATCCTTCTCTACCACACGTCTCTCTGTCAATTTCCCTGTATAATTTCCTTATACAAGGAGATTAATCCATAAAATAATAATGCTTGACATTCTCACCTATGTGGAGGAAATCTACACATTGGTGGCAAAGATCATGCAACGTGGAAGAGTGGAATCCATAATGTAATTCACAATGTACATGTAGAACTTCTACAAAATAAATGATGACCATCATTATTTATTGTCACGTCATAGATTATGTCATTGCAAGTAATGAAATTGAATGAAGTTACTAATTGAAATCAAATTAAAGGATAGATGTCCAATTGAATAAAATTGAAATATAATTATTTGATGGTACTTAAGTCAAAGAATAGTTACTGCATTAGAATATGCTCTATATATGACTTTTGTGGAAGTTTACATTAACTTGTGACTTTTTGGTGTTTACTCTTATTAATGAATTAAGTCCATGTTGGAGAATCATTCTATCAAATTTTTTTTTCATACTCATTTTTAATTACACATTCTCATAATAAAATATTATTAACGTAAATTCAAACTTTTTATCACAAATTCTCCAAAAAATTACTATTTAAAAACGCATTCTTCTAAAAAAATGAATGTCAAACAATTGCTAAAACGAGCACATGAGATTTGTGTTAAACTTGTTTATGAATGTATGAACTTTATTTTAATTTGCATTTATAATCAAACCAAACTAGATGTACGGTTCTATTGTTACACATAAAATCAATGATTTCATTATTAAAAAAAAAAATCAATTTTAATTTTTGAGTTCGACTCAAAATTTAGCAAATTTAGCCCTTGTTTGATTCATTAAAAATAAGTTTTATAATAATAATTTTTGAAGAATGCATGATTAAAATATAAAAATAATTTTGAATTTTCATGCAAAATAGTTTAAGAGGAAATTGCAAAAAATATTCACTCTTACACAGTCATTTGTAAAAAAATGTCTAAATTTTTTTCAATGTCCATTTTATTATAATATAAAGGAAAGTGTCCTCATTAATAATTTTAAATTTCACAATGAAGACAAAATTATTTATATAATTAAAAATTATGTTGACCAATAACAACTTGATACATAACCTAAACTACTTATTTTAAAAAGTATTATATCAATCATGCATTAAATACTTGCTTCTCCCTATAAGTATGTAAATAAAACATTTATGAAATGTCCAAAAGTACACATAAAATGCCAAGATAGTAGTGGCAATCGAGCTGAGCCGACTTGTCAAAACGAGTCACAAGCAGCTGGGGCCTAGTAAAAAAGACGAGCCCGAGCCAGCGGAGCTTGCTCGGCTCGTTTTATGACGAGAGGCTCGTGGGGCCGAGCCACGAGCCAGCCCATGTGCCGGCTCGTCCAAAATCAATTTTTTTTTTATAAAAAGATGTCCCATATATATATATATAAGCAAGCCTAGCCGAGCTAAAGCTTCGCTCGGCTCACCGAGTATCCATTTTGGGCGAGCTCAAAGCACAAGCCAAGCTCGCCCAAAATGGCACGAGCCGGGCTTAAGATCGGCTCGCGGTGGAAGAGCCACGAGAGCTCGTTTAGGCAAGGGTCGAGTGGACTCGGCCCATTGCCACCCCTATGCAAGGAACATTATAAAATGCAGAGAACTCTTATATTCAAAACGAAATTTGGTTCTAAACAAATGAAGTGTCAATTGTCAGATAAATGTGGTTCAAATATCGATAAAGTTTTAAAAATGTCGAGAATGTGTACATGTCAACAAAAACAAGATTTAAAAAAAATGACATTCTACCGAAAATTGTAGAAAGCCTAATCAACTGCAAATTCGGATGAGATTAAATTTTTTGAAATGAAATTATATGATTTTCTTATGAATTGGAAGCATATAGTTATTTTTTAATGTTGATGACTTTTCTACTTCATCTTCTTCATTTTTTTCCCAAAATTCTTGATCAAACCTAATAGATAATAAAAGCAAATGAAACCATAGGTATTAGGTAGTAATAATGTAGTTTCTAATGGAAGCTACTTATTTTTCTCGAAATTCGTGACAAATTAAAAAAACTGCTTCATTTTTCGTTGAGGGTATAATAGACAATTTGATACCGAATTTGGTCATTTTTGTAAGATTATCAAAATTAGGAACTTTCCCATATTTTAATGTGGAAGTCAGCACGAAAAAAATAATAATTTTGAAATGTAAGCCGCTGTTTGGTATGCATTAAAATTTTCATTTTCATTCTTCTATTAATTTTCAACCACACATTCTTCAATAAAATAATATTTTTCATCACATAAATAACTTTTCCTTCTTTTTCAATCACACATTTTCCATCGATCTACTATTTCAAAATACATTCTTTTAAAATGGTGTGGCTCAAAAATACCATAAATTAATTATGTTTATTTATATCAGAATCAAATCCAATCATGCTTCCTCTTGTATTTGGCAATAGGGTTTCGGGGAGGAAAATGGTGACAACAGCATGAAAGGAGTGAAAGAGCAGAGGTGTCGGAATTTTGTCAGAATCACGTGAAGGAAGCAAAGCAATAAAAGTGAGAAAAGAGGTGGGGAATTCCTATGTATCATTTGTTGTTTTCAATTACGCTCACCTTTTCTTGGTCCAACGCCGACAGGTATAAATTGGCTTGAAACCTAGCATATTTTGCCCAAGAGTAATTCTTATTATTTAGGAGAGAGTTGAGTTAGATTAAATAATCAAATATGTTGGTGTCCAAAAAATCAGTTTGGGCTTACCATACTTTAAGAAGGATACAACAATAGGTCTGTTCTTCCAGTAATGGCTCTATCATGATAGGTTAGCTCGACTAGTGACGGTCGACTCTACTATAATAGTCAACTCTACTATAATATGTCAACTCGACTTGTCGTCATTCAAAAACATCACCATTTCAATTTCGAACATATTTCTCTTAAGTCGTGTCTCATCACTCGGAAGATCACTCCCAAAACGACAAGTGACACCTATAACGTCAGCCAAAGTCGGACCTAAGGGGAGGCCTCCGCCTCAGGCCCAAAATTTTTGAGGGCCCACTTTTTTGGTTAATTTTTTCGGTTAATTTTTTCTTATTATTTTTTTTTAAAAAAAAATTAACCTAAAAACGACTTCAACAGAGTTCAACTCCAAGTCTCTTCACTTCCTTGCGCCGTTTCCTCCACCGCTCCTCCTCCACGCCTAACGCCTCCACCTTCAACTGAACCCTACGCCCGAGTTTCCTCCGTCTGCCGTGGGCATTATTTTGCTGTGCATTATTCTTGGCAAATTGTTTGTGGCTCACGTGGTCAAGTTAATATAAATAAATTTACAGTTTAAATGGTGGGTTGATTAACTGGTTAGATAACTTCCCATTTGATTATTGAAGGGAAGTCATTGCAGGAAAAAACCACCCCTTCCATGATGGATGGTAGTTGTAGTGGTTGTCTTTATGTACATGTCAAAGGGTCCCAAGGCAAACCTGTGAAAGATCTTCGTAGAATTTCTTTCTTATTGAAAGTCCTTTGTTTATTTCCATCAAGTTAAATGGGTTATTAAGTGGGTATTGGCTAGAAGACGTTTGGTGCTTTGATGACTCATTTCTACTTCATATTGTTTCAATTAGATATTGAATAACATAGTTGGAGGTAATTAATTTATATCTTACAATTTCTTCAAACAAACAACATAATATCTCGATATTCATCCAAGGTGTTGCTGGTGAACTCTTCTGGTATATTGATAGCTGTTTTTGATGGTTTCCTTATTCTTGCTATTTCTCGTGTATGGCAAAGGTGACATTATAAGATCTATAGAATAGTGTCGTTCTTGCATATAGAAATATTGGCAAGACTAAATAAGTTTTCGTTCATGTATAGAGATATATTGACATGACTAAAATTAATAAATTTTCATGCATTGCCATATTTAAAAAATCAAATGAACATTTTTTTAGCTTTTATATAAAATTTGAGTTATTATGTCCTCTAAATTATTGGATTTTACTGTTTGGAACAATACATAAGTCATACTCTATTTTATTTAAGAAACAAATTTTAAAAATTCAAAACTCAGGTAGTAATTGATAAATATTATGTATAAAATAAATTCTAATAAACATACACCCTAAAATAATGATTTCAGTTACTATTTTAAATAGGACTCTCCAAAACAACAAATCGCGAAGATCAAACAAAATAGGAAACCCATAGAGATCTCTCCGAATCAAATATTCTTTATTACCTCCATCGAAATCTGAGTGTTTGAAAATCATAAGACTATTGAGTTCACAAATTGGAAGCTATCAGAAGATCGAACAAAAATAGAATCGACAGAGAATTCGCCGAAGCAATTAACCTTGATTCTCACTATCGATATTTGCTCATTGAAACACATCGGGCGATTGAGGTCACAAATTGAAAGTTGTTGGGATCGTGTATCAGAAGATCGAACAAAGAGAGAATCTACAGAGAACTCTTCGGAGCAAACTTCAATTCTCACCCTCGAAATTTGATTACTTAAAACCCGTGGGACAATTGAGGTCACAAATTAGAAGTTTTCGACACCGTGTATCAAATTTTTTGATGGCAACGATCATAAATTGAGGTTGGAAAAACCAATGACCCGTGACCAGTTCTCTTTAATATGTGACTTGTGGACATTGATATGCATCTATGCAATGACATGTGAATTGTTATATATTACCTACAATATATAAACTATGACTTGAGAACTTCAATATGTGATATGTTATTAGTGCACAAAGACATGACATATGATATGTGACCTATTGACATTAATCCGTAACTTATACAATATGATATGCGACCTATGAAGTGTGACTTGTGACATGTAAACATGATATGTTACTAGTTCTATTTGATTTATAGCATGTGGTCATTTATTTGTGAACAATGCACAATATGATTTGTGATATGTAAACATTGATATATTACCTATGTAATATGACATGTGACTCGTAACTAGGGCTGTAAATGAATCAGATGTGGACTTAATCTTCCCATATTCGATCCTATCAAATAAGAATAATTTATGAATCTGATTTGATCCAATAATCCAATGGATATTTAATTGTTAAATACATATCTATTTGCTATATTATCGGATATCCAATCTAAAATTGAAAAAATTAAGAAGATAAAACTAATGTTAAAATTAACGTATTATTTATGCACATGTTTTTAACTAATAAGGCCCAAATAATGAAAAATTCGAGCAATGACATGTCCCCTATTTATAACTTATTCATTTAGTTTATTATTATTATTATTATTATTATTATTATTATTATTATTGAAACTGATGTGAGATAACTTATGACTTTTTGAAAAGCAAAAGAAAATCCCCCACCAACAATTGATGATGTACATGTGGATAGACTTTCTTAATTTTATAATGTTTCGAATTTGATAAATTTTTTATTCTAAATTTCTTTATTTTGTCACTACCTCCATGGTTCCATCCCAACCCCAAATGAACACCGTGGCTTAACACCACTGTCTCTTGGCCCTACTATTTATACCTAGATCCTCCTTTCACATCCTAAAGAGAGAGCTTGAATGGACTAAAAGGTTCATCAATGATAGGCTCCATTATATTACATTTATAGATAGCTATTTGTTGAAGTTGATTTTTGGAGTAAGAGGTTGGATTTAGAAGGGCACTAAAATTGAGAGAATAGAGGTTGTTTGGTAGAGATTAAAATCGGATTAAAATTGAAAAACTAGCCGTTATGGTTGACTTTTATTAGAGGGTGGGGCCCAATAACGGCCATATTTTCAATTTTAATTGGATTTTAAGCCGTACCAAACAGGGCGTCTTGGATTATATTCTGAATCTGAAATCGAAAATAATAATAATAAGGTTATTGACTTGTAGGCTTTATTTAAGAATGTTTTTTCATAACCAAATCTGCTTGCAATTAAATCATGTATTTAATTTTCTAGAGAGTGTTTGGTAGATATTAAAATCGGATTAAAATTGAAAATATAGTCGTTATTGTTGACTTTTATTAGACGGGTGAGACCCAATAACGACTATATTTTCAATTTTAATTGGATTTTAATCCGTACCAA
>CAIGRL010219192.1:0-17159 GCA_903798325.1 Fraxinus xanthoxyloides
GAAGAAGAAGAAGAAGAAATAAGAGTTGTTCCATGTTTCCAAGAAGTGAGAAATGTGTGTATTTGGATGATTTCAAGAAGTAGGCATATGAAGTGGGAAAAATTTAATAAATGTATATTGGTAAAGGAATACAAAAAAATATTCTACGTTAGGAAACATACCTATAATTTGGGACAAGAGAAAAAAGAAACTCAGTATATATAATTGGAACGAATGGAGTACAATATATAAAGTATATTTAAAAAATGAAAAGTACATTCATTTCAATATTTAATTTAGTAAAAACTTAAATTTATCCACCAAACAATTCATTTAATATTCCCCCAAATCATGCCCACATTAAAATTACTCTTCATCTTTACCATTGTACCAATGAAATATAAATTTTCTTAAATCAAAACCTGAGAATCCTTCAATAAACTCCATTGAATCTTCAAACCGTATCTCAATATCTAATTCCTCATTATTTTCAGTCCCGAAAATCATCTTTTCGAACCGCAATATCGACAGTTTGATCTCAATACTTCGATATATAAACCCTAACGAACAACGTGAACATCACAAACCCAAAAAGCTTTCTTGTAACATATAATCCATATCTTGACACTGGAGACAGAAGATGACGTCACCAATTTCAAGTTTAGCCATAGGGTCGTTCAAGAAGAAGAAAGTTTTCGAAGAACCACCGTTCACAACGAATACATCCTGTCAACTGTCCATGTATTCAAACAAGTGTCAGACTGAAGATGCAGGTAATACAGATAACGGAACACCAACTCTGGGTTTTGTTTGGATTGAACAGACGAGCCTGCCCACAAAAACTAAGCAGTCTATTTCAACAAAAAGAGATAGTGTCCACGCTCCATCTAGACATATCACTCCAAAAAAGATGGTTTCCGGGGAAACAAAAGTAGATATTGCACAAACTCCATCTAGGTGCATAACAAGGTTGATAACTATATTGTCTTACTCAAAGGAAAGGCTCGATGGACATTTTGATATTGGAGACTTGAACAACAATGTAGACAAAGTTATGAAGAAGTATCACATTAAGAAATGCTCCAAGAGGAAAATTGAAACTGCACACACCAAAATCCAGCTCCAAGAAGAAGAAGATTTCCATAATCCATAAAACCACATGCAAGTTATTTTCATAATATGCCCCTACCTAAGTTATTGCTTATGTTATTAGATTTATGTATGATTAAAAAATGAAATTATAGTGATGTTTAATATAATGTAGCACGCAGTCAGTATACATACAATACAATGATGAATAGTTATAATGTACATGAAGTACACAGACATACGATAATCGATATATCCGTATCGCAATTTAAGACGTTACACTTAATATTTTCACATTGAGAATAATAATAATAATAATGAAACACGCTTTTTAGCCAATATGCAATGCCACGATTGTTAGTATGATCCACACAACTTTGCTGGCTTAATTATCATAAGCAACAGCTTCAATGTCTCTATAAGTGATATGTACATACACAAGTGCTTGAAATTTTCACAGACGTAGACTAAACAAAATCAATGTATTACTGTCTTGATCATCCATATTTCATTTTTGTATTCCGTATATGCACTTTACGCACATACCATAATTTGCAAATTTGTAACTATAATAGATTGACTTATACGTTCTTAATTATCCAACTTCATGCAACAAGAAAGTGGATACTACATCCTTCTTGAGAACAAATTTGGTGGAAGCCTGAATATTTTATTTACAAATAAATTTATCTCAAAATTGAACAGTAAGATGACTGCGGAAGGATATGTTTAGACAAACTTGTTTTGGACACTTCCTGCAGATGAACGAGTTGCAATTACAACACCAGCTTATACACAAGTTATTATTAATGGAAGTATGACAATGCACACAGGATGAAATGTGGTTCAAGATTGCTGGCAAACATATCAAGTTTTCGATAGAGAAGTTCTCACTTGTTACCGAATTGAGGTGTCACAATGATAACAACACCAGCATGTACAATATCGGTCATAGCTGGATCAAGCATATATTATTCAAACATCAAAAGAGTGTGTATATAAAAGACATTGAAAATACTTTCAACAACCTCACTATTTTCTTCAGGAATAAATTTATCTCAAAATTGAACAACAAGATGACTACAGAAGGATATGTTTAGACAAACTTGTTTTGGACACTTCCTGCAGATGAACGAGTTGCAGTTACAACACCAACTTATACACAAGTTATTATTAATGGAAGTACAACAATGTACACATGATGAAATGTGGTTCAAGATTGCCGGCAAACATATCAAGTTTTCGATAGAGGAGTTCTCACTTGTTACTGAGTTGAGGTGTCACAATGATAACAACACCAGCATGTACAATATCGGTCATAGCCGAATCAAGCATATATTATTCAAACATCAAAAGAGTATGTATATAAAAGACATTGAAAATACTTTCAACAACCTCACTATTGCAACAACTGATGAAGATGTGGTGAAGCTATGAATTATATACCTGATTTTGAGTCTCCTATACAAATTGACGAGTGAGTTTTTTTGTAATAGATGAAATGTTGGCACTTGTCGACTCCCCACACACGGAAACATTTCTGTGGGTAAATGAACTTTTTTGGATCACGTATAAGTACTTGAAGCCAAGCCGAACCCTGAAATTGATGGTCTCAATGGAAATATGTCATACTGACTTCAAGGGTTCCCTCTTTCATTTCATATATGGATATATGAGTCCATTTCACCTTTACTATGTAGGTATGTACAAGAGTCGACCGCAACTTTCCTCACATTATAAACTAGAGCAATAACAATGAACTTATGTTATCGGCAAGCATTGATAAGATATTATTCAGTGTACCTAAGGTATGGATTATCGTTATGTGCTTGCATTTCATCCAACTTTATATTGTACATATGATATTTAGATTATAATCCTGAATACGTAATATCAGAATGCAAAAATCATAGTGTCTAATATGCACAACTCTAAATAGATTTTTCCATGTTGAAGCTGTGATGCTAATTCCAACTAAAGATGAGAAGGTGACCATTACTTTCAGGATTTAACGGAAAGGGAACGCATAATGATACTGTCATCAATTACTGCATGCGCTAACCTAATCAGTGATCCAGTCCTCCAAGCAAAAGACCACAAAGTTCTAATCCTTCATTCATGCCATGCCACCACGATATAGCAAATGACGAACCAAGAAATAGGGAGGTATGTAATTTAAAATGCTACATTTTAATGTTATTACTATGTTCATACCCCAGTCTAAGTTATATCTCAAATTATGAAGTTATTTCATTCAACTACCCGTCATTGAAGTTCTCGAGCATCTTATGAATCACAAGATCAGATAATGGATTCTCAAAATGAAATCAAGGTAAATGTGAACCGACTCGAAAGGTCCATCAATTCCAGATTCAAGAAAATACTGAAAATGTTTGTCAGGACGAAGAAACATTCCTCGAAAGGTCGTGACACGACAGAAGCTAATGTTACTCCATCTAATGAAGTAGTCACGGCAAATTATGTTGTACAATAATGAGATATTGTTTTCTCACTAAATGTAAATATTATTTTAATATAAACTCTTTTTGTCCTAGCATATCGTCAAAGAGTACAAACACGTTATCCAGATAAGTGATGGATCACGCTCCAATGTTGTCATCCAGTCAACACCAGTTGACACGAATGTAAAAAAATTCGTGAGCAATCCTGCCCTCATGGAAAGTGAAAACGATGTAAATGACACAGTACCAAACAAAAGCGATTGATGACATAAACTACACGGAAGATGATCTCATTCAGGTAGATGAGATCATAAAGAGTTTGAGTTTAATGAAGTCTAAGTCTGTAGCTCAGTTAATAGAAGTATGTTGTGGAAAATAATTTTTATCATCTCACATGCACACCTCATATTTTTATTAATTCACATTTAAATCAAAGATACACATCCAATATGATAAAGTAGTTATGTATAATTATATGTGGTTGTAATATGTTCTTATACATTAACTGGTAAAACAAGGTTCAAAGTTATTGAGATCAATCAAATGACATTGCAATATCTACCTTAAATTCAATGTCTACAGGTAACCCAAAAAATGTCCACAGCATGTGTTGAAAGCGACGTTGGCAACAAAACAACAAATCACGTAGCTTATCTAGTTGTACCCCAAAGTGGGAGCTATATGATGCCGTCGAACAATCTTATGTTTAGATATTGCTATCCACACTTGACGAAAATGAACCATTATTAATAGGCTAAATATTAACAAGAATGTTGACTAACATTTTTACCTCATTTTGATTTTCATTTTCAAATTGCAACCCCAGGTAACAAAACGCCTATAATCATCCTTGGTTATACATTATACAATATATGTTCAAACACATGAATTATTGTAGTCTTATATGTTCTTCCAATGAATTATTATGAATTTCATGGATTCAAAATGCAGGGAATACCAACGACAATCATTTTAAATTGTATGCATTTAAGGATGAAATGGTGACCCTGAATGAAGATGACGTTGACGTATTTGAGAAATGGTTTACCAAAGGTTACAAACCACAACAGACATACGCTTGTCTATATCAATCTATTTTTTAGTATCTTCATGTTTTATTGTAATAACATTTATTTAAAAATGAGGTAAATTCATAACTTATACAACAAATACAATTTCCTGCAATCAAAAGACATCATCAATTCATCTATTCGGTTTGACCCTTACGTTGTTGAAACTAAGACGTGGTGGCACGTGATATATCGGTACAACGTATTTCTAAGGGATTCGATATGAATATAACTTGATCTTTACATCTTTGTTGAATATTATTTTATATGAAATGGTTATTGACAAAGTAAATGTGAATAAATGTTTAATGCAACATATAAATATATTTTCTACTATTTTTAGAAGATGATAAAATTTAGGAATGTGATATCCTACAAGGGGACGACCATAGATTCTTTTTTAGGTCAATTCTTCGGACCGCTTACAAAACCATCAAGGATGACATATACGCAATTTGCAACTTCAAATCTCTTGTCAGTATGCAAGCAATGAATAATTGCTCTGCAATACAAATGAGTCCGATGTTGAACACGCACTCATACCTATCATGATGGAAACAAAATGGCATTGGATCATTGCCAACTTCGACATTAAAGATAAGTCTCTATACGTATACAATTCAAGTCGGATAACGGTGAGAGACGAGATGGTAATCATAGACATTGAAGCATTTGCTTATGTTCTTCCATGTTTGATGGTAAAGATCAGTTCTTGGAAGCCTACCGTCGTGAATTCAGCTGAAAAGGTTGAACCTCTATTTGTGAAGCTAGTTACCGACGTTTGACAAGACAATTCTGGGTAAGTACATAATGTATTCTTGTATTATTACCACGTCATGTCATATTCCACAAATCTTCATGTGATGGGACAATTTATGGGTCGGCACCTAACTATTTTTAAATTCTTATTCTTGCAGCCACAATTGTAGTCTATTTGTGATTAAGTATGCAGAATATATTATCCACCACAAGATCAATGGGATGATAGACAATTTCGATGCCATAAGGTCAAGACTGTACAAAGCAGCTCAACTATTCAAGCATGGGTGTGAGAAGCTAATTGTTCGATCTTTTGCTACACAATGTCTTGTGGGATAGGAAGTTGAAGGGCATGATTATTGCCTAGATGAACTCATTTCTATCTTTATACTTTTAAATAAATTTCCAGAACAGTGTGTTGTTGCATTCTATGTTCGATTTAAACCTATTATCATTGATGAGTAGTTTCACTTTGGATGTTTTTGGAATTATGTTGGAATGTTAGTTTGTCACATCGTGTCAATACATTGATTCATTTTACAATTAATTATAATATTATGGATAGCTTTATAATCAATTTTACATCTCCCTCTTTGCTTTTCATTAATCATGTGAGGGAACACATCTATAACGTCTAATGCATTTGAAGTGTTATAATGCAATCATTGATGCTGGGTTGTAAAATTTAGATTCTTTGCATTGTAATATCGGTGGAATTTTCATATTATGGGAGGATTGTGTTTTGGCTTATTTAAAAGATTGATTTAATTGTTTTTATTCTCATATTTCTGTAATATGTTGGGGAAATGACATACTTGTAACATCTGTTATCCTCTATCAATATTGATGTGTTTTTTATGTTACTCCAGTTGGTTGCATCACTAATAAATCTCTCTTCTTTCTGGGTTCAAACTATTCTTCAACCATCACTAATAAAATTTACATCAGCGCACAAAATGTCTGGGAGAGAGGAACAAACAAGTTCTTAAGCATAGCGATCTAAACAAGTCCATAGAGTGCAATAGAACTAACACAAAATTAGTAGATTATGACTACAAACTTAGAAGAGCCATATTTAATCCGTAAAGACTTTTTTATATATGTTGCTAAACCATAGATCAAAAAGTATAAATGCTATAACACGCACAGGAAATTCGGTGCATGCTAAATCCTAAGCAAGACATATTGGAAAAAAACAAATATAACACCATTTCTTGGAAAGTACTTGCAAGCATAACATTGAATGAACAAGGTAATAAAAAAATCCCAATCAAGCACCAACATATAACAATATCAGATGTAAATAGATAGAAGTTGAATTTACTATATATATGCATTCAAACCGAAAGAATTGATAGCATACCAAGCAAGCAAAAATGTACTCTAATAAGACCAGATCCAAATTAAACAAATTTCTCCCTTATCATGATTAGCAAGTGTCTGTGTGAAGTATCAAAGGTTTCAACACAATTCATTATATCAAACCAAACAATGATGGATGTAGTGACATATTTGTTCAGAAGGAAATCTGTTGCAAATGTTAACAAAGTGCTATTGGTACATCAAAATTTTACCACAATGCAAGAACAATATCAAATGTCTTAGGACCATGGATATAATACTCTAGAAAAAGCAAATCACAAAGGGGAAATTACACAAAAATGGAAAAAACATCAAACTTATTCGATGGAAAGACAAATTTATTAAAAATTTATTTAGCAACAAAGTATTGCACATGCAGTACATTCATGTTTTCAAATGAAAATTAAGTGACCAACGATATCTGCTACACCTATTTTTCAGAACCCCATCTACACTTTCCCAAGTAGCTCAAAGGTTTTGGTTTTTTACATGTTCTCCTATTGTGACCGGAATTGCCACGCCTTCTACACCTTGTAGGATTGGAAAGCTCAACCCTTAATCTTTATCTAGCTTTTCTTTGTCTCCTGGCTGCCTCTTCGATTTAGGCGGTAAGATCTCATCAAACAAAGATATTTATCTACTTTCCATTGGTCATGACCCCCAAGTAGCACAACGAATCCAATGTAACAAGCCACATAACTATCCTTTGTGTAGTATCCCGAACAATAATGATACGATTGTTCACCTCTTTCGCCAATCACGACTAATGCGTGTTGTCACGAAACTCCGTCAACTTATCAACTGCAAATCTACCACATGCTAGGAGTTGTCATCTGATTCTTGGTACAAGAAGTCATTGCAGACACCTGAGTTTAAAAGATTGAACGACAATTCGATTTGTGATTTTAATGTAGAAGTAGTATTCAATAGATCACTTATTGAAGGGAGATTGTGATATTACCAAATCCTTTCTGACCTCCTTGCTAATCTCGTCAAGCTGTGCCACGTGATAGTCGAACTTGTGCTTCGTGTATGCTCTCGTCGCCAAATTGAAAGGCATTGTAATTTCTCTTGCACACTTACCATACGCTTCCCTCAAAAGCTGGAGCAGATGGTGTGTGCAAAAATTGTGATGTACCCCCGAGTAAACGCATTAACAACATATTCGATGCTTTGATGACGGTCTGAGACAATACACATATCATCCTTCTTCTCATATGCTTTTATAAAATGGGTAAGGAACCAACTACAAGATTCGTTGCTCTCCAAATTCCCAACGCCAAATGCTAGTATAAATATAGAATTATTCGCGTCCTAGGCGCATGCAGTGAACAAGCTTCCGTTGTATTTTGCGATCAAGAAAGTTGCATCCACCACCACGACGGGTTTGCAATGACTCCATCCTTGTATGGACGCGCCCAACGACATGAAAGCACAACTATAATGTCCATCACCATCAATAACTATATATATATATATATATTGTAAAACTAGGTGCAATCTATGAGATTCAAAATTCTACAATAATTGCATGATATGTCCGAGTTTTTCACATTAGGATATTATTCGATGTATTTTAAATGTCACTTGAACAGCCACTAATATCTACTGTAGAAGAAGCTACTTTCGAATTATTTGCTCAACAACTTTGTTCTTAGTATATGTGTAATAAAATGAAATTATACGATGAAACTCCAATGGAAAAGAGAGTGACAATTGAAGTTGTTGACAAAGTTTTTCAAGATATCATGAACAATTTTGAATCATTTAAAAGTAAAGTAATGTTATTTTGGAAAAGATTTTCTCCATGTCCTTTCAGTTGTCTAGAGAGCAACAAGGCCCAAGGAAATGTGAGAATTATTTTTTGGACAATTCTAGTCGTACTGCAATTTAATTATTTCAATAATACATTACTTTTCATTTTTCAATATGTATTAATTTTTCAAATGAAAATCCTCTTACATTCCCTAAACCATTCATATACCCAATAATTAACGTACAATTCCTTAAAAACCCCATAATATTGTTTTTCAATGTGCATTAATTTTCCAATTAAAAATCATCTCACACTCCCTAAACCATTTATATATCCAATAATTAAAAATTAATTCATTTGAAACCATCCACCCCTGTTCATAGCCTTTGCCTTACACTAGCAAATATGTACGTATGTTATTAGTGGGTTTGGTGAAAAAATTTATCAGAAGAGATTAATTCTCCAAAGTTCATGTACACTTATTTATTTTCAAAATTATTCTTTAATTTATGATATAAATTATTCTTCAAGTTCACGTACATGCCCTTTTGTATAGATCACAAGTATATAAACCATTATTTTTTCTATATTCATTAATTCAAAATAATTAAATTCCATGTTCATGATGTATTTGATTTTTCTCATGAATATTCGACGTAAATGAATTAATCTCTCAACTGTTTAAACCCTTTTCACGAATAATTTAGACATTTTACTCTTTAACTTTTTTGAAATTTATTTGACGGGCTTTTTCTTTTGAATTTTTTTTTTGTGAATAGTTATAAATTATATTTTTTTAGGTGGGCAATAATTTGATTTATGAACCATAGATTTAGCATATTTTGAAATAGTTCAAGGACTTCAGAAGGATCATTCTACGAACAGAGTACTAAACAAGAAGCAAAAATGATTTTTGCGTTGATGTTCTACTTGATATTCTAGACTTGTACGTTGGGAAATTGATAAAGATTAATAGAATTATCACCATCATTTGCCGGAAGTTTTTTTTATAGTGTAAAATTATGTGCAGTCTATGAGATTCAAAACTCCGCGATAATTGCATGATATGCCAGAGCCTTTTCACATTACGATATTACTCGATGTATTTTAAATGTCACTCAAATAGCTGCTAATATCTACGGTAGAAGAAGCTTCTTTCGAATTATTTACTCAACAACTTTGTTCTTAATGTAGGTGTAATAAAATGAAATCCTACAATGAAGCTCCAATGGCAAAGAGAGTGGTAATTGAAGCTGTTGATATGACTTTTCAAGAGATATCATAAACAATTTTGAGTCATTTGAGAGTAGAGTAATGTATTTGGGGAAGATTTTCTCCACGTCTTTCCAATTATCCCACGAGCGACAAGACAATCAACAAAGTCCAATGACAAACAATATCTCATGTCAGAATATATCTTCCACAACATGATTCTCATATGGACAAAATTATATATTGCACTTTCAAGAGGAATTTTTGTGGCAACTACAAACATTTTAATCAAGTTAGATACTTCTTATCACATAAGAATGTTGTATATAGAGAGATTCTTATACTATAAAAAGTTCACATAAACAATTTATATTAACTATTTTTTATATTCACACATTTTCAAATATTATCGTCATAGCGATTATAAAGCATAGTAGCACGTTCATGACTAGTGATGTGGTCAAAAAAGATCTACCTCAAAATTCTAAGTCTATAAGGAGTCTATTCTGAAACGTACTGCAGGTAATATAAGACAAGACTTTTGTTTTTATTCCAACACTTATCCCAACAATAATTCCTAAAAATAAGGTGATAAATCCTACTAGAAATGTACTACTACCTATCTCTATAAATATGGGGCCTTGAATCATTATTCAGGAATGTTTTTACACAATCTTATAGCACATATATTTTCTCAAATTCTCTCTCTGATTTAAACATCGGAGTGGCGACGAGGACACACATCGACGCCTTTGTTTCAGGTACCTAAAGACCTCGTTCGTGTTCATTCTCAATCGTCAAGCATGGGATCAACATGTACGATTTTTGGTATAAACATTGGCGCCGACTGTGGGAAACGATATAGTTAACCATGAAGACAACACGTAGAAAAATTCGATAAAAGATTTTAGAAGAAGATGGAGACGGCCACTAAAAATTCAGGTTTTTCTATTGGGTAATTTTTGGTTTGGTGCTGTTCATTTCTCGAGGCATTAATTATTGCTGTATTTTTTTTTCAATTTTGACCTGCCGCTGCTAATTTTCAACAAGTTTTATTGTTACTAATTCATGGATGCTATTACCATCTCCTGGTTCTCAATTTACAAAATATATCACTAAAGAAAGCAAAAGAGAATATAAACGACAGAACTTTAGCACATTGAAATACACGCTTTATAATTGGAGTGGCTAAAATCTTTCTTTAATTGAGTAATTTTCGTAATTTGCTTCCAAATCTTGGCTGGCACAACAGGATATATGAGGCGTTTGGTTTTTAACACTTGGAAATATATGAATCTTTCATCCTCGACCAAATAAGTGTTGACCTTGCAATTACATGCTTAGACAACTGTTTGACATATTTGGCATTCTATATTCAAATATATACGTTGCATTAGTTAATCAGTGTTACTTCGCAAGTCAAAACAATATTAATTTTTAATGACAAGCCAAAAAATAGAAAATTAAATGATTAAGCCAAAAAATGGAAAATTAAATGATTGGTATAAGGTTTTAATGTCAACTATAAATGATTTTTTTTTATGCCTGCTGAGAAGGGTCACATTGATTTTTTTTTTTTATGCTTCCTCATATGAATATAGGAATTTTGAGTTTCTGGAAATAAACAAGGCTCTGGAAACTTTAGAGATCGAAAGGAATACTATTGCTTTTACTACATTAACGTGTTTGTATAGTATTCAGATATCCAATCCTATCTATTGTCTGTAATGTTAATTTAATAATAAGAGAATGACATGGGAGGTAAAAAGTATATATATTCATTTGGGGTCTATTTGATAAGTAAATGTGGAAATGAATTTCAATTTCATATTAGTTCGAAAATAAAAATCCACCATATAGATAATTGCGCATATATATTTTAAATGGCCGGTGGCATGCACCATATATTAGGCAAAATGCATTGTTTGGATTTCTCTTAATTAAAGACTCCATTTATTATCCCAATTGCTGAGGTCGAATCCTAGCTCATGATTGAAGGCGAGCCTTAGCTCGTGGATTTTTTGTTATCAGATGCAAAGTCTTGCCTCGCGTAAGCACCTCAAAGCCTTGCCACGTGCAAGCACACAAAAGCCTTGTCCCGCGCAAGCACCTCAAAATCTTGCCTCGTGCAACACACAAAAGCCTTTCTCCAAAAGTCTTGTCCCGCGCAAGCACCTCAAAACCTTGTCACGCGCAAGCACACAAAAGCTTTGCGCCGCGCAAGCACCTCAAAGTCTTGTCACGTGCAAGCACACAAAAGCCTTGCCCCGCGCAAGCACGCCAAAGCCTTACTCTGCACAAGCACGACACATAAAAGTATTGTCATGCGCAAGTACCTCAAAGCCTTGCCCCGCACAAGCACCTCAAAGCCTTGCCCCGAGCAAGCACCTCAAAGACCTGCCACGAGCCCAACCATTTTATGTATCGAGTTTATGTGCATCCACCCCTAATCAGCGAGCTCTAGGAGTGAATGCACGGGGCTAATGATGTGGTCAAAAAAGATCTATCTCAAAATTTTAGGTCTATAAGGAGTCTATTCTGGAAGGTTTTGTAGGTAATATAGGACAAGACTTCTGTTTTTATTCCAACACTTATCCCAACAATAATTCCTAAAAATAATGTGATAAGTCCTACTAGAAGTGTACTACTACCTAGCTCTATAAATATGGGGACTTGAATAATTATTCAAGTATGTTTTTACACGATTTTACAGCACATATATTTTCCCAAATTCTCTCTTTGACTTAAGCATCGGAGGGGCGACGAGGACACAACTCGACGCCATTATTTCAGGTACCAAAAGACCTCGTTCGTGTTCGTTCTCAGTCATCAAGCATGGGATCAACATGTACGATTTTTGGTATCAACAACTAATTATTTTAAATGTTTTCAAAGATAACCAAGAATGTTTGAATGAAATCAAGACTCGTGCACAAAAACGACATTTACCTATTTTAAAAGATAGGGTACCATTTTCGTCTTTTTTTTTCTCTCTTTATTCCCTTTCCTATGAGTTTAGAATTAATTAAAAGGTTATGGCACACGATTGGGTATACTAATAACGAATTTTATTCGAATTCTATTAAATTCATCAAGTTTTTGCCTCAAATTCTATTTATTTCATCAATAAACGGTAGTGAATACATCAAGTGAAAGTTGAAGTCTTGATTCTGGTTCATCTTGTAAACTTTAGTCCAAAGAACATTGAGCTAATTTTCTTGCTATTTTCTGTAATTCTTCTTTCATGCCTTTTATTGTATATAAGTTCATTAAAGTCATCTAACCAGGGTAATATTGGGTGTCCATGATGTTTTGTGCTTTGATTTCTTTGTGCATTACACCTGTTTGAAGATTTGATCGAAAAAAATTCTTCTACTTTTTTTTTCAGTAGGAAATATTGCTTTTATGGGCCGTATTTCACTTTCCAGTCCTTGTAACATTTGGAGTCTATAAGATTATAACTGATGCAGTACAAAAAGAAAAAGATTTTGTGGAAAAGAAATAATTTTTTGGAGTGCACGTGTTTCGGAGAAGTTGGGGTCATTATCTTTAATTATTTTTCATTATCTAGAGCTTAATCGTTATCTAGATTTTAATTATTGCTTTAACTATGAATTGTAAGCCGTATAACAGTTAGTTGAATTTGATTATAACAAAAAATGTTGAGAAATTTCTCTAAATAATATATCTTTTTTGACATTCATGAGTAGGGATGGCAAAAAAAATCGTTTAATCTGATACTCGTGGGACCCCGTTCTATTCGGGTGGAGGATGGGACGAGAGTCATTACTCAGAAATGGGTACGAAAAATATAGTTCATGCTACCCGCTCTGTTTAAAGTTAATTTTAAATTTAAATTTTTTATCAAACAAAAAATAATAGATTTATCATCATTTTTAAATAGAATATAAGTTTTTTTAACAAATTAGTAAAAAATAATAATAATATTTACTAACTAATGAGATAAAAAAATAAAAATAAATAAATAAATGAGATGATAAATAGGGCAAGACCTGCCCCGCCCCACCCTGATCCCATCCCGTCCCTCTTTAATTGGGTATGGGGATGAGAAAAGTTGACAAGGTAATAAAAATATCAAACAAGACAGGGGTGGGAATGATCGACCCGCCCTGTTGTCATCCATGTTCATGAGCGAATCAATAAATTTGAATTTTAATGTAAAATTTTATTCTTTACCATAAGCTTCAACTCAATTAATAAAAATTTAGAAATTTTACGTTTTTAAACTCTTCTCATCTTTCCAAATTTTGATGGTTGGGGAAGGGTGGGTGGGGTGGGCCTGTTTGGAGATTGGTAGGTAGGATTGGACAAAACTCAACTCAAACCGTTCAACCCGACCAACTTAATTAATACCGATCAATTTTGGTTGGTTTTTAAGTTCAATTAAGTTGGGTTGAAAATCAAATTTGAGGTTGGGTTGGGTTTCGAGTTATGAATTAAAACTCAATCCAATACAATCCAACCTAATTCAACAAATTAAAAATAATATTTAAAATAAAAAAAAAATTAAATAGACACAATGGTGAAGATAAGAGAATGACTTATAATTTATAAATATCCTTTTTTTTTTTACATAAACTGATTGACGTGAATACTATACACAAATGTAAAAACGATAAAACAAAAATTGAGGATATGACAATGAAATGAATGAATCCCAAAAAATTGTAAAAAAAGGAAAATACTTCATAATTCCACTTTCTTATTTATACATTATTTTTCAGCAGAATTCCTTATATAGGTGTTAAATAAATAAATAAAGGTTTTCAAATAATTTCAAACTTTGAAAATTTATCTAAATTCAACAAAAGATAATCGAATTCAATTTTTATTGGATCAAAACCCAAAGAGACCAGTCCAACCAAACCAAACCGAACCAAATTTGATCGGTTTGGATTGTGGTTGGTTTAAACCAATAATTGGGTTGGATATGTTTGGTTTGGTTTGGTTTGGTTTTAGATCAAACCGACAACGTTGAGTTGAGTTTGAGTTTGGAAAAAATTGACTCAATCCAACCCACGCACACGCCTATCGGCAGGGGTTATTTCTTTCTATTTTAATTTTAGTTTTACGTTTATATTGTTTTCTATTTTATTAATTTAATTGAAATTAAGGGAATACTAGTCTTTCCAATCAATGAATTGACATTTTGACTTCAAGACAATTTTAGACTTGTCAATTCAAATAATTTTGCTTAAGAGGATCTCACAGTTTTACATTTATACAAAAACCTGTTAGCATGCCTTTTGGTCGTGCTTCTATTTTTCATTGGTTGTTACGTATTTAATTACTTTAATTTTTAAATAGATAGAAACGAATTATTCGTAAGTAAATAATGCACGTGAATTTATTGAAATCTTGATTTTAATTGATATTCGATCATTTTTAGAATAATTTATAGATTTTGAATTATGATCTTGAAAATTTTATATTAAAAATAATATTAGATAGTAGTGCACGAAAGATAATAAATTGGAGTAGAAAAAAGGTTTATTTGCAACTTGATGGTTACTTGTGTCACACTCACTTCCACTTTCTTAGAACGAGAAGCTGGTGATTTCCAAGTAAAATCTCCAATAAAATATCACTTCGGCATCCCCGCATCTCTCTGCGGAATCCCTTTTCCTCTACTTGCACGACTGCTGCACATTTATGATATATAAACACGTATATTAGGCTCTGTGTATATGGCGGCTAATTAATTTGGTTCTTGCCACTTCTAGTTATACACGCTGGGAAGAGAAAAACTATTCTTGTAGTTGTATGATCGATTCATTCAAGTATTCATAATATATACACATACAAAGTGATATAAATACATCTAAATCGTCACGTTTCTTGGTTTTGGATTGTGGGCTTTGCTTCTTCCTGTTCAGGTACATTTGTGTTGTCAATTTACATATGGAGATTTGAAATATATGTGAATTTGCACAAGAAATTATGGGTTTGTTCAATTTCTTGAGTGCCCATTTAGTTGCCATTTCTTGATCATATAAATTGTGATTCTGGAGTTTATGTGACGAACTTTTGAGGAAATGAAATCTTTTAGTATATCAAATGAGGGCATCTGATGGCTCAAATTTAGTTGTCATTTCTTGAATAATTGATAATTATTCAATCAACGTGATCCTGAGCTGTAATTATGTTCAATAGCTGGATCTGTTGAAATAGAAAATGGGTAAGAATCGATGTAATTATGCGGGAATGAAATCATTGTTGTTTACCAAATGAGGCCATTTGACGACTCGATTTAGTTTCACTTCTTGATAATTAATAGTATAATTAAGATCCTGTGCTTAAATTGTGTCTTATAGTTGATATGTTGAACAGAAAAATGGTTGATAATCAAAGGAATTTTACGGAAAAGAAATCTCGTTGTATATCAGATGTGGATTCGAGGTCATGTTCTTCATCTAAGGAAGGGAAAGGGAAGCGATTGTGGGAGAAGGTGAGGTACCAGTTGGTGGAGTACCATTCATTGCCTGGATATTTGAAGGACAATGAGTATATTCTCCGTCATTATAGATCTGAATGGCCTTTGAAGCAGACCTTGCTCAGCATTTTCACTATTCACAATGAGACCCTCAATGTTTGGACGTAAGTATTTGTTGTTCCTTGCATCTGATTTTGTAAAACATTGCTTTTTAGCAGCCTATGTAGTATTGTCATTTCGGTTACTCGAGATGGGAACTTTTATTGCAGATCTGGAATTATAAATTTTTTATTGCCCGAAAATTTTTATCAGGTCTCATGGTTAGCTGCATACTTAATTATGTATAGTACTTGTCTGGGAGTGATTTTAAGTTGCAAAATAAGTGATTTTTTTACTGTTGATTTGTGCAACGGTAAAAAAAAAAAATCAAACAAAGCTGTTGTATTATGTGTTTGATGTGTCAGACCAAAACGGACAAAAAAATCAATTCTTAATTTCCAGAATCATGCCCAGACAGCCTCTATAATCTAGGCCTTTGATTGGATTCTACAGACAAGTCGGGTAGGACTCACGATTAAAACTGGCTTGTTTGGAAATGGTCCACAATGTGCCCATGAACAGGGACGGACCGAGCACCCGACCAGCCGGGGCGGCCGCCCGTGTTGAATCTGTTGGAAAAAAATGGCTTATAAAGTTTTGATGAATAACATTAAATATTTGTAAATGTAATAACATTCAACAATATGTTGTGTAGCTTGTATGGTAAGGCCTTAGTTTTGCATGCAAAATGTACAAGGTTCAATTCCCAAGTTCTTCCCCTATTTCTTTTTATTGTTTTAACTTCCAAATTGCTCAAAGAAAAAATTTATATTATATCATATTTGCAATAGATAAGATTCGAACCCGGTTCTTAGAATGTGAAAATAGAGTGCTTGACCACTATGGCAATTAAAGAATTTTGGCAATAAAAATAACAAGAAATTATATATTGAATTTAGAAAGTAATATTATTTTTA
>CAIGRL010219236.1:0-14751 GCA_903798325.1 Fraxinus xanthoxyloides
TTCCTTGATACTCCATTCGTGCCACCTTTGACCTTTCGTTTTCTCTCGCTCTTCAAGCTAACAAAAACTCTTTCCATCCATAGATTTCTCTTTCATTTTTTTTCTTTTCTTGCACGTTTTCTCATGCACCCACTTTGAGCAAAAAACTCCCACCTGCATTTTTCCTTTTCCAACCCAGCAAAAATCCGGATATTACGTAAATTAGAGAGATTTTTACTGAAAAGTGAGAATTTTGGGTTAATGATGGCTGGGATTCAAGGAAAATGGAGCGCTTTTAGACCTTTGCTCACAGTTGTATGGAGCTTTCTGTTGGCTTCAATATTTGTTTCTGCTGAAAGAAGAAGCTCGAAGCAGAAATTTTTATCAAATAATGCAAATGGGTTTTCACATTCTGATTCTTATTCAGATGTTTTAACAAATTGTCTGAATTTTATATGGCAAGCCAACAAATCTGGGTACCAGCACGTTTGGCCGGTGTGTCAATTAAATCATCGATTCAGTTTCTTTTCATATTTCAATTTATTTTCTGCTTAATGTATTTGGGTTGAGTTTGATCTTCATTTTTTTTTCATGTGTAATTTTGCATCATGCGTTTGACTGTTGAGTATTTATTTATATTGGAATTTTGAGGCTGGAGGTTTAATTTGGCAACTATTAAATTAATCATATGGGGCTCACTATAGATAATATTGATTCAGTTTTTTTCAGAATTGCTGCTGATCATTGATCAGTATATCCAAAAGAATCTTTGTGAATTTGTAGGATTTTGTTCTTTCATTTCTTGGTAGGTTATTGAATCGAGGACGGCTATGAGTTGGTTGGATCGGACTATTAACAAGTGTTGATAATGTTTCTCGTAATTCGTTTAGACTTTAGACATGCACGCAGAAATGTGAAATTTTTATTGGAGATTTGCATATGACCATGCGCTTACTAGTAGAAAAGTATTTTGTACCCAAAATCGGAAAATGGTAACTAGCGGAAAACCTCAAAGAAATGGTTGATTTGTTGAATTGATCATACCTCTGTGCGTCTGTATGTAAGTGACAGAACTTCCTTAAGCCAGGGAGATCATACGTTTATGTGTTTTTTTTGGGTCATTATACAATTATGAATTTGTGTTATTATCATTTGAAAACGTGTGTGATGAGTTGTGCTTTTACACGGTTGCTTTTGGTTTTCATGTTTTGGATTTGACTTCCTACTGGCATGGAAGACTTGTAACGTGTGACAACTTGGTATATCGTCTACAGGATCTGAAATTCAACTGGCAAATTGTTGTTGGTAGCATAATTGGATTTCTCGGAGCATCTTTCGGAAGTGTTGGTGGCGTTGGCGGTGGTGGGATATATGTTCCCATGCTTACTCTGATTATTGGATTTGATCCCAAATCGGCGACTGCTATCTCAAAATGTGTGTTACTAACCATATTCATTAATAGAAACACAATCTTGTTTCCATTCTATATACAAAGTTCTTTATTAATAAAATGAACTCAAATACATTAAACTACACACATAACTTTAAACAGCCTCAAACCTGAAATTCTAAGTTTTGTCGTATTGCTGGAAGAAGAAACTATGCATATTAAATTTTTAACTGTCCTGAAGTTTTTTATTTTAAATACTTACAGCAACTGAAAGTTACCTTTACATTATAATGGCTAAAGAAAAAATGAACAATTTTTAGTAAAAGTTCGCATTCGGTTGTATGGAGTCATAAATACCTTGTCTAATTTGACAGGTATGATCATGGGAGCTGCAGTCTCGACTGTTTACTATAATCTTAAGCTCAGGCATCCGACAATCGACATGCCAATTATTGACTATGATTTGGCAGTTCTTATCCAGCCTATGCTTATGCTAGGCATTAGCATTGGAGTTGCATTCAATGTGATATTTGCCGATTGGATGGTCACAGTTCTTTTAATCGTTCTCTTTTTAGGTAATTAATGGTTGTATTACAATTGGTTTGTTATGTATCCTTCTCTAGTGCCCCTTTTCTATGTGATATGACACTCTCAGGCACATCAACCATGAGCTTTTTTAGAGGAGTTGAAACATGGAAGAAAGAAACTATCGTGAAAAAGGTAATCATTTCAACATTTTTACTCGGTGGCATTATGGTGTCTTATGTTATTCATATTTGTATCGTGAATCTCTTAGATGAAGATTCTAATTAATTGAGTCGTGGCAAAATCCAAGTGCAATATATTTTTATATTCTTGGAATCCTCCTGTTTTTCTTGGAATAACCCGTTGCTCTTTCGTATTGAATGTCAATTGTGAATCTGTGATCTTGCTTCAGGAGGCTGCAAAGCAATTGGAGACAAACGGTGAGTTCATTGAGAGACTTCTTAAACGAGTTAAAACATTGATAACATGTTTGATAAGATGGATTAGATTGCACTCAACAATATTAAAAATGAAAAAGAAACTAAAATCTTTTCCGGACGGTCTAATACTACATACCAAAAAAATGCATTGAAGGATCACGTTTTCTTTTTCTTTATTCCTTCTTGGCCCTCTCTTTCTCTAACAACTGAGCATGTGTTTTCCTGTTCTGCAAGGCAATGATACCGAAGAAGCAGAGTACACGCTTCTTCCTGGAGGCCCAAGCAATGACACGGAAAATGAGGCCAAAGGCTTGGCAGAGCCCAAGGTGAGATATATTTCAGTTCTAGTATGAATTTCCAAAATTCTAAGATATAATATTACTCATTACCTCAGGTCGGTATCCTCGAGAACATTTGTTGGAAGGAACTTGGGCTTCTTGTCTTCGTTTGGATTGCATTTCTTGCACTGCAGATTTTAAAGGTTTTATTTTTTGCCTCTTTCCTCTCAAAAGTTCTTTTCATTTTTTTTTCTCTTAATTTGTTGGCATCTCTAAAACTTGCTCCTCAAATTTGAACAGAACTATACGGCTACATGTTCAGCAATGTACTGGGTGGTGAACTTGCTGCAGGTATGTGTATACAGTTATATGCATATTCGGAAAAATTTGTGGCCGTTTCTGGTGATATGTTAAAAATCTTGTTATACTTTTTTCTTGATTCATTCTAAACTACCATTACACTGCTCTGCAGATCCCCGTCTCTCTTGGCGTATCTGGCTACGAATCGATTTCCCTGCACAAGGGATGGAGAAAAATTGCATCCAAAGGAGATGACGGCTCCAACTTGAAAGCGCGCCAATTGATAACTTATTGCTTGTTTGGTGTACTGGCTGGTATTGTAGGGGGTCTACTTGGTCTAGGAGGTGGATTTATCATGGGTCCCCTATTTTTGGAGTTAGACGTTCCACCTCAGGTGAGATCCAGATTTTTTCATAATTACGTTGAGCAGACTCTTTTTTCTAGAGAAAGTTGAGCTGACCCCAAATTTATTTAGATGAATCAGAACAAGGCTTACCGAGTTTGGTAGCCATTCTACTTTACTCAGATGTTTTTGGTGTAAGTACATGCATATAAGTTTTCGCTTAACCTGATGCTTAGACAATCATACGAGGATTTTGGAAATTTTTTTCCTTTTCTTAATCATTGAGTATAAGAACTTTTTTGTCCTTTTCTTGTCTGTTAAATGTGAGAAGTGGAGAAGACGAATGATATTTATACTTCCGTTCAGGTTTCAAGTGCGACAGCCACCTTTGCTATGATGTTTTCCTCTTCAATGTCCGTGGTTGAATATTACCTTCTAAAACGTTTTCCAGTTCCATATGGTAAGTGCATGTCCAACTTAGTGTACAAGTCTCGTAAGGTGAATTGCGTGCGTGGTAATGAATAATATTAAGAAAGAAAGAAAAAAGAAATTGAAGTAGTGCGTATCAAACATGCATTGTCAGTTTGATCTCAACAACATAAATGAAAGAGCTTGCATTGGTTCTTACTTCTTACTACACAGCTATTTAGTTTTCTTTAAGATCTGTATTGAGTCAATGATTTCTGCAATTGTGTTCAGCTCTGTATTTGGTTGCTGTTGCCACTGTTGCCGCATTTATTGGCCAACAAGTCGTGGGGAAGGTGATTATTTTGATGGGAAGGGCGTCGATAATCATCTTTATTCTGGCATTCACAATCTTTGTGAGTGCCATCTCTCTAGGTGAGCAACTTCATTCACCGTTCTTAGATCGGTTAAAATCTTGAATTTCTCCGAGTTTTGTTTTTCAATTATTTAGATGCAACTATTTACTCAATCCATCGACTAGCTACAGACATTTATAGCTGTATGTGTTTATACTTGTATTTTTTCGTTAAACAGGTGGAGTTGGCATTTCAAACATGATTGGAAAGATAGAAAGGCATGAATACATGGGATTTGAGAACCTTTGCAAGTATGGAGTTTAACACACTGCTTCAAATTCTTGCTGTTACACCGTCTCGCCGTCCCTGGGGAGTGTGCATGAGCGTGCAAGCACGTGCTCCTATATATCAGTTGTTAATTCGATTGAATCAATGCATTTTGTTTTCTGAATGTTTAGTTCCTTGTTCTGTCCAACAGTTTATAATCATGGTTTGGTTTCCCCTAACAATATTGTCTTAAATTTTATTTTAATCTAGTTCAATTGACAAGCAGCCGACACCATGGAGATATCGCGCTACGGGTGCAGTGAATAAATGGGTGATTCTTGAAACTCATGTCGTCAACAAATTTTATCGAAGTAACTCTAAACCCCTCACCTTGTGCTTGCCTACCTACTCGTGTCCATAGCTTGATCAGAATCACGAGTTAAGCTCGTGTATATAATATTATCCCTACTTAATAGATTTATAGAAATTTCATACATACTTTTGAAGTTTGCAACAAAATAACGAGTTTCAAGATTATAATTACGTAATGTAGATAGCACCAAAGCCTAAATTTTATTTAACTATTTAGATAAACTCATTTTTATTTTTGTACGAATAAAATCTTTTAAAAATTTGAAATTAAAGTCAAATGGATTTTTTTTTTCAAAAAAAAATTAATAAGCTAAAGTCTAATAAAAACTTTTAAAACAAGGAAAAAAAACACTAATAAAGCGCACTTGGTAAGACAAAAGAGAAATGAAAAAATTCAGTCTTTTAGAAATTGGAAAAAAAAATCTAAACGCTAAGCGATACGTTTTGACCAAGCTTTAAATCTAGACGAGCTTTTTAAAACACCGAACGAGGACTAATGGAGCACATAAAAGTAAAGGTTGAAGATCATGCTTTCAAGAAACAAACTTTGGGACGATGGTGAGATACGGTTTAAAATTCAGGACTGTAAATGCAGTTTTTCCTTTCTTTTCCAAACCTCTACAGTTTTCTCCAATAAATTGTGCACTATGACTATAATAATTAACCGCTCCGTGTGACGACTTCATCGCAAATTCATAAGGCAATGAATTTCAGGAACCGTACGTATATTGGAGCAATCTACAGTTTTTTACTCTATGTCTATCAGACTACTCTCATAGCGGCTGGCTGTTCTGTCTCAATCTCAATCACTAATTTTAAGGGAAAAAGAAAAGAAGAAATAGAAATTCAAAACCCTAGAAAGAGAGAATGGTTTTCTACTTCCAGACGCGACCAGAAGACGGAGATTACACGATATTCATGGGAATCGACAAGCACGAGAACGAGGAACTCATCAAATACGGCTTCCCCGAAGACATTTGGTATTTTTTTTTTTTCATTTTATCCAATTAAATCTACGTTTTGCGCACAAAGATTTTTTATTTTTGTTTGTTCGGGGAAGATGATGGTTTATATACGTATATCAAAGAAAAAGAGAGAGAGAGAGAGATGGAAATAGTTTGGTATTGAAAAGGAAATCTGAATACATCGCATCTGGAAGCTTGTTGTGCTTCACGCTTTGTTTGGTAGCAGAAAATTTCTGTGTTTGAATTAACAATAATGGTCATCAATGGTTTCCATAGCTAATGGTTTACACCCACTTCCGGAATACAATGAAAGCTTCCCAAAGTTGATTCCATCATCGCATTTGTTTATATGCTAAGGGCTTCGATCGATCAATGCATTCTTGTGTATTTTTCAATCAATTGTTGAAGTTTTCTTGACAGAATTGTTCTGTGTAGGTTCCACGTGGATAAAATGTCTTCAGCTCATGTTTATCTTAGATTGCCCAAGGGTCGGACCTTTGATGATATACCCGAAGGTGTACTTGAAGATTGTGCCCAACTAGTTAAAGCAAACTCTATCCAAGGCTAGTACTTTCATGTATTTCCCTAACTGTTGCTTAATCTCATATTGAATCGACCCCGTGTTTTACAGAATCGACCCCTCTACTTTACATGAGTGGTGAATCCATGGAACTCAGCATGTCAGGAAAACGTTCTTTATATGCTGAGCATATGAAACAGCTGACTAAATTTGTCACAGAATACATATCTATTTTGTTTATGGAATTTCGACAGCAGTTAATATCTTCTGATTCTGTTACCTGGCAGGAAACAAAGTAAATGATGTTGATGTTGTTTACACTCCTTGGCAAAATCTTAAGAAGACTGCCTCCATGGATGTTGGACAAGTTGGATTCCACAACCCCAGAATGGTAATTTTGTTATCCGTCTGTTGTCGTAACTGTATAATTCATTTGCACTGGATTCTATGTTTTGCAGTGCATATTTCTTTTGTTCAGGTTGGATAACAAAGTTACTTTATGTGGTTCTTTGTTTAGGTTCGCACTGTAAAAGTGGAAAAGCGAATAAATGAGATAATTAACCGGTTGAACAGGACAAAGGTGGAAAGGAACCCTGATTTGAAAGGTGCATTTATAGTTCCTGGGTTAAAGCTGTCTCCTCATTCCCCTCTCTGCTCTCCAAGTTTCCTTACCTTTTCATTTACCTCATTTTGAGTCGAGGAATCTATTTAATATTACACTTCCTTCTGTATTTGAGCATAATATTCCATATCCCTGTGTTTTTATGCACTCAGCTGAACGAGAGGCAGTCGATGTGGCTGAAAGATCAGAGAGAAAACAGCAATTTAGAGAGAAAGTGAGTCATAATTTCTATGTTAAAATTATTGCTGTAAAATACATATAATTTGATATTCATTGTTGTTATATGTGCCAGTTCTTCACAAACGTTCAAGTACATGTCCCTGAACTTCTTACTTAGATCAAGTGAATAATTTTTTTCTAGACTTGAGTTTCCTTACCCTCAAAAAGTCACGACACGCTGCTTCCCATGTTAATTATCCAGAATATGCCAGTGACAACGGTGGTTTCTTGCCTCTAATCGCGTTTTTATAAAGTTAGTAATATTTTTCATTTTTCTATCCAGTCAAAGTCAAAAATCTATTTCAACCACACATTCATAAATACTATTATTTATAAATTTCGTGGGACCAGTACTATTCCTCTTGAAAAGATACTAATAATTTTAAACGAACATAGCACATGTAAAGAAACCTGCTGGTAGAAAAAAAAAATTAAAAAAAATGTGCTAATATATATTTGCAGATTGGATAGAAACGAGAATGAAAACACACACTGTTATTTGTCTAATGCAGCCAAATCCTACTCTAGTTATATTTAGATTTTTTTCCTGCCAAGGATTATTGTTTTGAAAGAGAAGCCTACCCTCTATAGGAATTCAATCTCCATCTCTAGGCATTCCTACAAAGATTATGATTTCAGCGAAAGCTTTTTTAGTTTTGCTGGGATATGATTATTTGTTTGTTTTTTTTTCTTTTCTTTTCAAATTACCCTACCTAATATTTTGTAATTCACTTGTAAAATGTATTGCAGAAACGGCGGGAAGAGTTGGAAAGACTCGAAAGGGAGAAACAAGCCGAGTCGAGAAGCTACAAAAACTTGATGGTAGCTGAGAAGATGACATCCAACAAGGAGATTGCTTCAACTACCAAGTCCCTACAAGAGCTTGAAGAAGATTTCATGTGAATCTTAAATATGTTTCAATGAAGTTCAGTCCTTAATCAAGCATGGGTAATGTATTTTCAAGGGAAACAAGGCTAAAAGAATATCAAGAGGGGATTGCTGTAAATTTTGTTGATGGCAAGTGTGATTGATTGTAAAGCCTTGGAAAAATGTTATGATGAAACAACGTTTGTGTCTACCTAAGCTTAAAAAATTGATTACTGAGAATAATTATTTCTCGAGTAAAAGTAAGTTATTGATTTTGATGTAATTTGACTATACAAATTATTTTCTTATTTCAGTTTATTTATTTATTTTTTATATATTTCACTAAGGTTTGACTTTGACTAGCAACAATATAGCTACTTTTCTAGTGCCAACCTTTTTTGTAAGACTTTCAAAGGCATAAGGTGGGATATGGTGAAAAGTCGAGCCACTTAACACCATTAATAATTATTTTATTTATTTTAACAAGATCGTTAATTATTATTCATTTATTTAATTAGCTTTTTTTTTAACAAAATAATAAAAAAACGCGTTCAGTTTATTTTGGCCTTGTACATTTGAAAATGGAGTTATCTTCCTTTTCCGTGCCTTGTCTAAATGCGAAGCTTTTCTCTTGCACCTCATGCTTAAGGCTAGGCGAGCTTAGGATCTGCATTTTAGAATACTGCTTTATGGAAAGCTATCTTGTATTTCTCTCCTTCATCATGACCAATATATCATACATAATTGCAAAAATCAGGGCAAAGATTTTACTTGAGATGAAACAAGTTAAATTGCTATCGTTCACAGTTGACATATAAGATAATCCAAGGGACAAATATTTTCATTTTTCTATTCTACTTCACTACAACAGGCTCTCTCTATCAAACAGCAACAAGGACAAAGCATGGAAGGAAATCGATGAACTTTCAGAGAGTTACCTGCCTGCCTGCCTGCAGAATCACAATACAGAGTTGATTCCAAGAAGCGTAGACTACAAATTTGGGACCAACGCTGTAGTTATCTTATGATTTGGTGGGTACATTAGCGGGTGTAAAACAACTTTTAAGTCCCCAAAAGACCCACATGTTGAAACATTGATTACAAAGTGGGTTGGTCCCATGTATCAGGACTACAAAACACATAGGGAGTATACCCACATCTTAATTAAGATAATTCGAAGTCGGGTTCTTAAAGAAGGGGTGCTTGAGAGCTTGCCAAGCTGTGAGACGTTCACGTGGATCAAACTTCAGTAAACCATGCAACAAATCAACAAGGGAGGATTTTGAGGAATCTGCATGTCGGGAGATCAGGTTCTGCATTTCACAGCAAAGAAGAGGTTATATATGAGACACAAGCGAGAAAGAAGTATGAAGAAGAGCATGTTTAGATATGCTTAAAAGGTTCACCGTGTGTAAATAAGTTTTACATAAATATTTTTTTATTGCTTTAAGTTAGAAATTACTTACTTACATTGACAGGTATGAATCACTTCCAAAATAACTGTTCACTTTAATGTAAGAAAAATTTACCGTATCCAAACCTCTTGGGAACAAAAACTTAATAAAACTAAATTCGACTTGTTTTAAAGTTTAGCCATGCTCTTTAAGAGGAAAAAGGAAAAATAAAATCCACCATAGAGAGGACGTAGAAAGAAAAGGGAAACAGGGAGATGAGTAAGCCATGCACAAATTATAGTAAAATACAGGAACTGGGAGATGATTGGAAGTATGCAACCTTCAGCTGGTCTAGCTTCCTCACTGCATGTATACTGTCCCTAGAAACTGCTCCTTCAGGCCAGTTCAGTCGTGTTTGCTTGAAATACTTTTCTGCTCCCCGGCTACAATAAAGCAACGGAAACCATATCAACTTCTCTCTTTCATCTTTTTAGGTGTAATTCCATGTGTGTGTGTGTGTGCGCGCATGTGCGCACAATAGCGTGTTGTTGAGTTTGTTTTCCCTTCTCTTGAGGGTGGGAGCTAGTGACTACAATGAAGTGGCTGACATATATTCTCCAGAGAATAAGTTACCATATTGTCAATAGACACAACCCATGGGCAATGTCCCCACCAGAAAACAGCAGCAGTGGGGTGGGGTGAGGGGCAAAACATGATAACATGTTCAGATAACTTACTTTGCTCTCCGAATCATATGCTCCGGCAGAGGTCCCAATACCCTCTCCATCATAGCCAAATGTTCCAAGTTCTCGTGCGTGTGAAAAAGTACCTCTCCCTGGAACAATTTCAATTTTAAAATATTGGAAAACTTTCATGCACCAGCTATGCTAAATGGAAGAAGAATAATAAGGAAACAGAAGAGCAAGGACATCTAACCGTGCAAAGTTCTACAAGTACGCAGCCAATGCTCCAAATATCACAAGGGTATGTCCATCCTAAACCTGTGAGAAATGTTCATACAGAAGGAAATAAGCAGCAGTTCTCCAAGACAACAAATTTCAGATAAAACATAACCGATGACTCGTTTATATTCCTAACCTGTTTCGAAGAGCCATTTATATTTTGTAATCAAAATCTCCATGTGAACAAAGCATGACAATATTTCTTTTTTCATCATCATACAAGGGTATTTACGCACATTGCTTGGGGATTTGATAATAAATTTAATACTTACATGAAATCACCTAAGTTCTCACTAGTTCAGAATAAAGGGAGGTACAGATGGTACCTCCTACCTACCCTAAACAGCTTCCCCAAGAATAGAAAGAATAGGTGATTATTGTACTTGTAGACTTTATAAATTCTTAATTTTCATATAAAGGGAAGTGCTGCATCACTATGGTAGTATATACCCATGTCGAAGAAGAAGATATGAACACCACACTGAATGTGTATTTTTCTTCAATATGGCAGCACAAGACATAGTTCTAGAGGTCCCGACCGTTAATAAACTTATGTTTCATACGTAAACAATATTCATTTGAATAATGAAAATTTAAGGGCTTGTATATGCCCCTGGCTAAATAGTAATTTATGAACATGGTGGCTCAGCATGACCCAAAAATGGACAGTGACATCTGAAATATTTAATGAATAAAATAAAATGTTTATAAGCACATATGACGTGATTTGACTCAGCATTTCCACAATGTTCAGCAGAAAATCAATTTCTCATCTCTAGGGATTTTGATACATCACTGAAGTTGCTCTCATGGCCTCAATATGGATTGTACTTTCTGTCATCTCCAGATGGAAAGGTGGAAAATCACTACTGTGGTCAGACCGAATGGATGTCTTAAGTAAATTAAGATGAATAGAAGAAATTTTAATCTCTCTGACAGCAGTAACTAGTTACCTAGAATGACCTCAGGTGCCCTGTAATGCCTTGTGGAAACAATGGAGCTATGAATCTGATTACCATGTGCAGTACTACCAAAATCAATCAGCTTAATGGCACTTGACTTTGGCAAGTACTTGAAATTTGTTTCATCTGATATCTTCTGTACCATCCAAAAATATTATACAAAAAATATTGATCGAGTCTTTGCCTAATTATATAACGGTTTTCCAACTGTAGAAGGCCAAAGTACCTTGCAACCAGGAAGCTTTACAAGTTTAGAAGATACAAGAAGTATATTTTCTGGCTTCAAATCGGTGTGGATTAACCGTAAATCATGCATATCTGTTGAGTAAAATGAAATCATAACACAAAAATCAAAACAATGACCCATTAAAAATAGAGCAAGATCCTGGAAGTAGGAAAGGGCAACGGACATATGGTAACTGGTAAACAAAACAAATAAATATGAAGCAAAGCCAATGACAATACACAGACATGCTACAGATTCCAAAAGCTGGCGGCCAAACTCTCGAACAAGATCCACAGGAAATGAGGTGTATTTATTTCTCTTTAGAATATGATATAAACTTGGTCCAAGCTTCTCAAACACCTGGTAACAACATTAAAAGGCATTCAAAGGAAGTTCTTTGTCAAGTTTTCAGTGTTATGATGGAGTCCATACCGAAAAAATTCAGCTTAAGCTACCACAAACTATACATTTATCCACAGAGGGCATGCATATTGCTTCATAACTAATAAGTAGCGCTACGTATCACTATTTAAAGTGGAGAATGTTCAAAGAGAGCTCAAGAAAAATGAACATAGACGAGGAATTTCGTTGGAATACTTACTATACATATATGATTGCGATAATCAAACCAATTTAGCATCTTCACACAGCTGCCAAAAGGTGAAATAAATAAAATCAGTAAATTTGAAGTGGAGCCATGATAAATCAGACATCTAGAAGAAGCATACCCTGAATTGCCTTCATCATTCTTGGCAAGACGCTGAAGTACATCGATCTCGATCATTGCTGCATCACGATACTTCTGAATGCTTCTGATAACTTTGATTGCAACATAGTCTCGTGTTTGACGATCCCAACATTCCAATACTCGGCCAAATGTTCCTACAGCACTAGCAATTTGCTGATTTATACAAGAATATGAGAAAGTACAAGGTTTTGCTATCAGCACGTTGTAGCTAACCTTCACCTATCTTGCTGAGTATCTTATCTGCAGAAAACAAGACAAGGCATAAGTTGAAAGTCTCAACTAAGCACTGGCAAGACTCTGACTTCAAATGGCTTATCAACCAAAAACCTTATCCACACTAATCAAATAATATAACCAAATCATGCTATAAAACTTCAATCAGTTACCTTCCTTTACTTTTAACAAATTTTAGATGTTGAATAATTATGCGTTATGAGGCAGTAACTTCTAACTCTTGGTTTTATCTCTTTTTCCTTCAATGTTTACGATCCTTGAACAGCAGAAACGGCCTTGATGTTATAGTAAAAAAAATAGATGCCCGGAAAGCAAAGGTTTTAGAGCTTCGCAACAAATTTACAGTCACCTAGTTTCAACTCAGCAACACACAACTATTTCCTAGGCAATTAAAATCTCAATAAACAATTACATCAACGAAGGGTGATAGCACAAGCACTATGCAAAATTCCAGACATTTCTATCCACAACATTCAGTTCACGTGTTTCAGAAGAGCAAAATAGCAAGAAACTCTATTTCATGCCATCAAAAATGCATAAACCTAATCAAAATTTAAATATAAATTGAAATAAAAAATTACATCTCGGGGTGAGATTCTCGCCCAAGCTAAACACGTAATGCCCCTCACGATCGTCATCCCTCCTCGGAGGCGAAACGTGTCGACGGAACACCGGAGCCAGGGATGGTCCAGCCTCAAAATCCTCATCGTCTCTTTCATTAACCTACAAAAGAATTCAGCCAAGCGTCAGACTATTTTTTTTCCCCTTGAAAGAATTGTTCCAAGAGAGGAAAAAAAAATTGTAATTCGCAACCATCTCTGCCTGTTCAGACGGCGGAGGAGCAACGTCCCACGTCAAACGCTGTCTTTTTCTATTGCGCCTCTCCCCTTCCTCCACTACGCCTCCTCCTTCCATAACCAAAAAAGCAACCTTTATAGAGCTGTATGTGTATGTATGCACAATTATGTGATAATTCTGTGTATTGTCAGAGTTTATCTTTCTGCGACCAAAAGGAGAAACAATTAGGTTAAATCATAGAGGAAAAATCGGAAAATCTGCTTAGGGATTGGATTCTCTTGCTGACTGCATACTTTGGGGAAGAAAATACAATTGTACAAAAAAGATTAGGTTTAATTGCACAAAATGTTCCTACATTTGATACTTTTTATGAAAAATGTCCATATATCATCCTTATTTCAATGTTTTTTTTACGTAAAGCAGACCTAATAGCACAAAACGTCAGTACGTTTGAAACTTCTTGTGAAAATGGTCCCTACATTTCATTTTTTTTACATTTTCGTCCTTATTTCAACGTTTTATTGCGGAAAACATATTTTTCACCATTTTTTAACCAAAAATGACCAATATATCATTCTATTTAAAAAAAATAAAAAATAAAAGTAAAGAACAAAATAAAATCTTACTCCAATTTTTTTTAAAAAAAGTACAAATGAGTCCAAATAAATTATTAGAATATAAAAAATAACAATTTTTCGCACAATGCCCTAATTGAAGCAACCAATTCATCACGTTCATGGCCTTTAAATGAAACCCGATACAACATATTAAGTCAGCCATGATCCCATTATTCCTAAAATACATTATTTTCTCTTATTTTTAATTGCACATTTTTCAATAAAATAATATTATACACGAATTCAAAAGATTTCTTTATTTTTTAACCACGTATTTTTCATCAAAATACTATTTTAAAATACATTTTAGGAGAAAAAAAAAATGGCTCACACAGGTTCTAGATATTAGATATCGGAAATAAATCCACAATTTTTTTACTTCATAAATTGTGTTTGACAAGGGACATATTTATTCATTAATAAGGATTAAAAAATGTTGAAATAAAACCAAATTTGATAGAGAACCAATAAAACCAGTTGGTTCGTTTTAATTATAATTAAAATTTTAACTAAATTTGAATTTTAGAGTCCATTTGACACAATTTTGAAAAGTCAAAAGTTACTTAGGATTCGTTTGATTTCAAATGTGGAAAATGGGTAAAAAGAAAATGTTTTACAGTGAATTGAATTGCCTATAATTTGTTTTATTGGGAATTGTAATTAATTGTGTTTGATTGGTATAATTTTCTACCTGAAAAATGTTGAAAGTTTGGTGTCCGTTTGACTTCGTTTTTTATAAAAATTGTCCATTAAAGTGATATTTTTTCTACCAATACGTCTAGAATTTGTTCCAATTATCAAAAAGTAAAAAAAATTAAAACAATTAGAAAAAATTACCATATTTGTTTGACATTTTTTTGCATAGAAATTGTCAACAAAAATGAAAATTCTTTTTACAATGGTTGATAAAATTGGTTGTCATTGCTAAAAAAAAGTGGAAAATGTTTTCCCACATATTAGGT
>CAIGRL010219264.1:0-10869 GCA_903798325.1 Fraxinus xanthoxyloides
CGGTGCTGCTAGTAATGTATACATGTTAATATTTGGTCGTGTTCTACTTGGAATTGGTGTTGGTTTTGCTAACTAGGTGTGTACTTTTTTGTCAAGATCTGCCACTATTGGTTCCGTGAATTTCTATCCTGCACAAGAAAATGAAATAAGTTATTAGAAGTTACAAAAAGGTATTACCTACACGCTGGATGCTAACAGAAAAATAAGTAAATAATAAGAAATATGAGTAAAATTTGAATTTTGCCAGTTTGATCATAGCTAACATATTGTAATTATTCCGATGCTTACAGTTTAGAAATAGCACCAGCAAGATAGAGAGGAGCTTTTAACATGAGTTTCCAACTCTGTGTTTGCATTAGTTTTATATCGGCCAACCTCTTGAACTATGGGATTGCAAAGATCAAAGGAGGCTGGAGATGGCGATTTTCCCTGGCGATGGCTCGGACCCTAGCTTTAGTTCTAACTGTAGGGTCATTATTCCTTCCTGAGATGCCCAATAGCTTAATTCATCGTGGCAATGGTCATGAAAAAGCCAAGCGAATTCTACAATGAGTACAAAGCACCGATGACGTCCAAGCAGAACTCGATGATATGATAGAAGCAAGTAATAAAGCAAAAGCCATAAAACACCCACTCAAAAACATCATACAAAGAAAATATAGGCCTCAACTCGTGATGTCCACAACAATACCATTCTTCGTGCAAGTGACGGGTATTAATGTGATCACTTTCTATGCACCAGTACTCTTCCAAATAATTGGTTTGGGTGAAAGTGCATCACTCATGTCTGCAGTAGTAATTGGACTAGTTGGTACAAGTACAACGTTCTTATCATTGCTGTTGGTTGACAAATCTGGTAGAAGACTTCTATTTTTCGTAGGTGGAATTCTAATGTTTATCCCGCGAATGGTGATTGGAGGTATAATGCGAGCTAAGTTAAGGGATGAAGGTGGATTAAGCAAAGGATTTGACATTTTGATTTGCATACATGTTGTTGGCTTAAGTTTGTCATGGGGTCCATTGGGATGGGTCGTAACGGGTGAAATTTTCCCACTAGAAATACAGTTAGCTGCGCAGAGCATCAATGTTGCTATTAATTTTCTCTCCACTTTCCTCGTTGCTCGAGTTTTCCTAACTATGCTCCGCCATTTAAAGTCTGGAATTTTCTTCTTCTAGGGAGGATGGGTGATAATAATGACCGGATTTGTGTATCTTTTTCTACCGGTAACTAAGAATATCCCAATCGAAAAAATGGATAAAATCTGGAGGGAGCATTGTTTCTGGAAAAGAAATGTTTTGAGTAAACATTACCATGAAGAGAGCAAGATTGAAGGAGCATGATTTTTATTATAGTATAAACTCACAATTTCATATTCGTACTCTTGTTATCCCTATCCCTACTCTATTAAATTTATAAGGCGTATTCGTTTTCCCCATTTTACCCTTAAATCTTTGGCAAAGTAATTCGTACATTAAGGATGTAACCGTCTTTTCCTATGTATGTACAAATCTCTCTTAGGCTAAATATATTCACACCACATTTTATCATAAGTGCACCACATTTTAATTATATGAAATGTGAATAACCTTTAGTCACTATCACACTTTATGTCCCTAATTTTTTGTTTCAATGTATTTTCATATTTCTTTCATTAATCAGTACGTCTTGTTTTTGATAATGAATTTTGTCAAAAATTTTGTTAAGGGGAATAAAAAGTTTTAATTATCTGCATGTACTTAATAAGCGAAAAAATAAAAATAAAATTATGATTAAAAAATTGTCCATCATTTTAAAGCCATATAACAAATTTTTTGGATAAAACTCGTCATTAAAAATAAGATTTGCAAATCGATGAAATATTAATGATAAGAATGTGATGAAAACAAAATCAATAACGTAAATGTAACAATGAAAAATACTAAGGACCAACAATATAATTAAAATGTGTATTTATAAGAAAATGTCGTGGGGAATATAATTACCCTTACCTCTTATCCTCTGACCAAAAATAGTGTAATACCTAAAGCTAGTTCATAATTCTCTCCCCGAAAGAAAACCACCCTCCTCTCTCGATCCGAAATAATCTGCAGCGAGACATATATATCCGTAAGTATAATACTCATGCTTCAATTTCTTCCTTTTGTGTAGATTTCTTCTAATTTTTTGAGCTGTAGTGCAAGAACTGAAAGCAGTTAACGGCGGGTTACTGTTTGCTTTAGAGAGGATGGAGCAGCTGTCGTCGATGATTGTGTTCGACCCGTCGAGATGCAAGCAGCGATGGATTAGGGTTTGGAGAGACAAGCGGTGATTTGCGGGGTGTTCTGGTGATGAAAAGGATCGCCGACCCGCTTTTTCAAATGCTTTGGAGGTAATTTTCGTTTAGGTCATGAATGCAATTTTAAAGATTGCTGATTTTATTTTGTTAGTGGAAATAGCTTGGTTGATTTTATTTTACTGAATTATTTCATAAACTGGTTGTTTTTATTAAAAAAAAATTGATAGGGGTGGAGCCTAAGCAATTAACGTTTTCAGGGGCTTCTGAGATTAACTTTGGCGTCTTCCCCATCTGTGATATGCTAACGTTTCATTGATATTAAAAACTAATTTTATTGAGATTGGATTGAGCTTCTAATTTATGTTTTTTTTAAATACATTGCTCATTAATTTCTCAGTTTTTTTCAAGCAGAAATGGAAAACGGAAGCTTATTGAGTTTATTTCCACTGTAACTCGGTTGCTCAATTGCTCATTTGTGATAAATTACTTATCTAAAAATATTGCTTAGTTTGTGAGATCTGTGGGAACAGTTAAGTGTATCCGTAGTATAAGTAGCTGCATTTTGTAGCACATAGAAAAGAATAGAGGTAAGGAATGCTGATTTTAGTTGTGTAATATCAAGTATCATCCGATGAACTGCCATTTATATGAGAACAATAAATTGATTAACGAAGTTAATCAGAAAAGGAGGCACAAGATATATCTTAATTTGTAGAGACAGGGCTGCACTAATGCCATGATATTTATAGAATACAAAAGTAGATTTCCTCCTACTAATTATTTTTGGTTTCTGGTAATTAGAATGCAAAATTACACATCCAGAAACTTGATTTCTATATATTTATTTGCATTTGAAATATTTCATCACTCTCAAAGCTCACACTCTAAATATCATGGAGAGAGAGCTATGCTTGAGAGTCGTTTTAATAGGGAAGTGATGGTGATGTCCAAAGTAAAGCATGAGAACCTTGTTAAGGTGAGAGAGATGGATGCAATTGCAATTTTTCCTAGGATTTATTTTGCTCGTCAATATTGAAATAGGTGCTTCAAATTTGTCTATCCCTACTTTATACTCCGACATGGGCAGTGGTTGTTGTGTGTGCTGTGATAATATAATCTCGATTGCCTTGTGATGGTGTGGCTAAGGGTGCAGAGTTAAATTCGTGTTCTGTGATCGTCGTAGCGGGGAGGCTTTGATCGAGGGACTGGATATCGTGGATGTGATAGAGGAGAATATGGTACTAATGTGGAACTTTCGGCTTGCGATTCGTTTTTCTTTCTTTTCCTCATAATTTTTTTGCAGATTAATGTGCTCATCTTCAATTTTTTGGGTCTATATGTCTTTGTATTTCATTCCGTATTTCATTTGATTGATTTTTTTTTTGTTGTTGATGCGACCGTTCTCTGCAAATTGTCTTACTCATTCCTTGATTTGTACGTTGTTGGTCTTGTTGGTTTTCTGCAGGTTTTGCGCTACGAAATCTACTTTTGAAAAATGTCAGCTTTACTGTTTTCAGAACACTTAAACCCCAAAGATTTAACTTCCTTCGATAATTTTAGTACCTTTAATTGAACAGAGGCTTTGTTTCGACATCATTGGTTGCAAGGAATATTTTTATTTATTTATTTTTTTTCCCACTACCCTGGCTGTATGTGCACCATTGGGCAGCTTAAAGCAAATTCATGAGTTCCTTTTGATTCGAAAAATATATGAAAGTTAATACTTGGATGTCTTGATTATTAAGTCCAGCACACTTAATGAATGTTAAATCTTATTTCGATTTAATAAGCATACTATGTAAATTGATTGTTGAAGTTGTCTGACAAGCTTACTTGCAATGGTAGTATTCATCTTCTGAGATATATATTAATTGATCCTGATGTATTATGTAGAATCTTGGTGTATAAATTTTAACTTTGTTTTCTCATACCAAGATTTTAGAATATTTGATGCATCGAGGATTTAACCAAAAAAAATCATACATGCAAAAAAAAATTTAAAAAAATTGCACCTCAACAAGGTTTCTGATCTGGGCAACTCTCTTGTTTACTACCTCTTGTGTCTTCATCAAATGCTGATTATAATGATATTTATAATTGGCTAATTTGATGATCCGTTCACTTGTTTTTGTTTGCAGTTTATATTCATTTGGTTCGCGGTGCTAAAGGCCTCAGGGTCAAAGGACGAGTTAGAATGCCAATTAAGGCTTTTCACATCACTACTAGGAAGTCACTTTTTGGTGAAACGAGAAGTGGGGGGAATTAAAAACGATTTAGCCTTACGGGAGGATCATTTACTCAACATCAAATTCAATTTCTAAGATCTCTAAGATCATTACCTCAACACCTTGTTATGCTTATGCAATGATACTTAGAAGTTGTATGGCAACATGGGTTCTTTCCTTCCGTTTCTTACTTATTATGTATACGGGTTTGCCTTTGGTCGTTTTCTTAAAGAGAAGAAAAGAAAAGATTTCTCTTTTTATTTCACATTTGAGATCCTTTATCATGTGATAGTAATTTCCTAGATTATGCAGAGTATTAATATACTTATAATCTATCGCGGAATTGCTCATGTTTGCCTGGAGTTTACCATTTACCATTACTTTTTAGGTATTTACTATTGCTTTTGAAGTATTTATGAGGCTTGTAAAGGGCCTTCATGCTATTAATAGATATTGACTAGAATATAATGAGGGCTTTACTGATTTATAGTGTGTTTGAGCCACATTATTTTGTAAGAATGTATTTTGGAATAATAGATTGATGGAAAATGTAAAAGAAGGAAAAGATATTGATGTAATTTAAAATATTATTTTATTGAATAATGTGTGGTTGAAAATGAGTAGAAGAATGAGAATGAGAATTTTAATGTGGCTCAAATAGGGGCTTAACTATGGAAATGTTGTAGAACCCCTGCATGTAGTCCCAACCACCAGATGACAAATCCAATAAAGTGAACTACTTGGACTGTTTCTGTTTGTCTTGAAACTGCTTCTGTGTATCTAAACTATACATCACCCTTATTTATAGCATCAAAATTTTTCATCCCATCCTCGTCAAGAAGAATTTTAACTTCCATCTCATCAAGTCTGTGGTAATTAGATAGTCAAATTATCTAATCAGTATAACGAGTTGATGATGCTTCTTCCCAGAAATGATTAGGTATTAGCACTATAAACATATATGTCTAATTGTGCACATACTGAATTCTTGTCTAATGCAAATTTGAACTTCACAAATTACCAGGTAAACCTGTAAACAATATGAAAGGGGCTCAAGGTTCTAACTAAACTCTGAAAAATGTTTTTGAAAACAATATCCTCTATAACCACATGGCAGATCGTCAGTTACATGTTCGCTGCAAGTTATTATATGAAATGTGTATAGTTTGACTAAAAAGAGAAATAAAAACATGTACATAGCATCATCATATTAATATTAAACACGTGTATCCATGAGCTCAAGCACAATCCTGCTGATTGCATAACTTGTCAAATCCAAATAATGAAGTTTAAACACAGAAATATGCGTACAATATGCCGTAGACCCAGAACATAAAATTAACAATAACTAAGAGCTGTGTGTGTAAACTTAAAGGACAACTCAAAAATAAAGCCTTACCAAATAAATATAATACCTTTAAACCGATAACAGTAGAAGAGTATATCTAGATTAAATCTAAACGCTCCAAATAGAAATGACTGAACGGTCTATTAACCAATAATCTGATAAAAGGAACAAACGAACCAACATTTTTAACTCTATCGTCATCTACTTTCCAATATTTTTGAATTTTGAATGGAAGATAAATAAGAAGACCGTAGAAACTGATACTTGATTAACAGTGGGCATCGTGAATAATTTCATTGGTGATCAAAATCTGCTCAATTGGAAATTGTTTTCTTGCTTCATGAGCAATCTGGACCGCCCGTTCAACCCCCCAACAAAGGCCATATGCTTCCTTAAGTTTTACTATTACATTTTCCCAAGTGTAATCGTACCCATTCTCCTTCAATTTCCTTATAATGTTACCTGTAATTTTACTTACTACCATCAAATTCAAAAAACTAAAAGATAGAGACAAAATTTAACACAAGATCGCACATGCCAAGCTGTTAGAAACTCCAAATAAAGACTCCAAAATAACAGTTAGGCATCAAATTAATAACACAAAATTATGTAGAACTCATGCGAATCCTCACATCTGTGTAAGTATGAACATATACACACCTAGGAAAAGATCAAACCATTCACTGGAGACAAAACATAGATATCTAAAGCCCGTTAATCTTGAACTAATATGCATATAATGCAAAGATTAAGATAACCTATTAATCAACTACATATCTCATTATGTATACATATTATGTTGCAACAAAGTGAAGAAGTAATCGTCTCGTTCAATAATAATCAGCATAAATAAGAAAACTTCAAGAAAAAGATTAAATTGTTCAACAAATTTGTTTCTTGAAAGAAATTTTTTTAATCTGCTAACCGATCCTCTTTTTCACCGAACAGCAAAAATAATTCTCAAAAGTGCAAAAATAGCAAAAAAAATCCAAAAAACATACTTCTGTACACTCAGTTCGGTCTAGTGCTTTGGGGTTACCAAGTGCATTGATGAGGCGCTGGAAGGCAGATATGAGAGTGTTCATCTGGAAAATTCCTGAAGCCATGGCACAGGTCAACATTTCTTCATCCTGCAAGAGGTAGTGTTTATGACTCTGCTACTGGTGATTTTTGTTGCTATGGCAGTTGGGGTCAAGAGGTTCAACGTCCAGTACACCATGTCATATGCAGCGACGGCAGTTGGGACCTTGATTTTGATAATGGTCTTGGTAGTCTGGTCGAGTTTGTAGGGTTGAGGACAAAATTTGTTAGTACCTATCTTCTTTAAAGCTTTATATCTGGTTGTATAAGATAAGTTAAAAAGCTTAGCAAAAGCATTGAAAGTTCACTTCTAAGCAAATTAACAGTAAGATTAATTTACTTTTAAACTCACTCCAATGAAGGTTTTTGCAGGATTCACCTATTCGGCACCATAGGAAAGTGTCGTGGAGCTGAGAGAAGTTTCAATTGTGAGATCTCTCAACCTATGAAGATGTACATAGATGGTGTAAATGAAATTCCACTTGAAAACATCAATTTCAAATTAATAATTTTTTTTTTTTTTGGTTCAAATAGTATATTTTTTTCTTCCATGTTATGGTGTTTGGGTTTTGCCGCAGATAGTCCAAGAAGAAGCAGATGATTTGTGGATGGCTTATAATCTGATTGCCTATGGTGATACCGTCTTAGCTGTCATGTCAGGTACTTTTTAGTTTCAATTTCAGATTTTTCCTTCTAATAGCTGTATTCATTCTTTTCTTCCATGTTTATGTTATTTTATTTGGGAAGTATATATCTTTCCTTAATCATTGTAAATATATATTTTTTTTATGTTGTATTGAAAACACTTCGAAGTTGGACAAGAAGGGCCTATTATCACTGATTGTTGTATTGCATATGGGGAATTTCCGGCTAAACTTTGACTTCATCTTGTAAAGGGAGCATCTAAGTGTAGGACTTGAATATATTGTCTTCGTAATTCATTGTAGGAAGTTTTGAGAGAAGCTGCTTCCTGCGGAAGAGATGCAGAAAGAGTGAAACTGAAATTGGAAATCAAAGTAGAGGTCGGATATTTTCCACAAATAAAAAATTAAAAATCGATTCAAAACCTTGAATTATTGATAAAAACACCAAACCATTGGAGCTTGAAGTCTTCAATAATCGCTCAATGGCCTTCCGATCCACAAGGCTATTCAAACTAAAAGAAGAACAAAGATTGAACACAACAAATGAGATCACCAACACAAAAATAGAACCCCTTAAGACTTTGTAATTTGTACTAATTCTCAACCTTTTGCATCTTGTGTGTGTATCGTGTTAAGCAAGTTTAAATCCATTTTATCATAATGCGGCATACCTGATCATCAGAGGCATGAAGATATTTCATCTTCATATATGACAGTTAAAACACTACAGCATTGAGAATGGTATTTATTTTCACCTTTTTTCTAGGTTGCTTATTTCCCTACAATGGTATAAGAACATTAATCTGTACGTGAAGATCATTTTTCCTGTTTTTGATTTTCAGACACATAAAGAGCATCTACGGCCTCTGCGACCTTTTATTCGGGTTAGAAAAACATCGTGGAAGACTTGAGCAGCTGAAACAATATGGTGAGTTAAAGCAATTTGATGTTTTATTTATTTTCCTTGTGGGTAAAATTGAATATTGATGCAAACATTTTTCGCAAGTGGAAAATTCTATTTTGATTGTACCAATGGAAATCGCATAATGCAGCTAATATAGTACTAAATTTTCTTTGTGATTTAACTTTTAAATCTTGGTTTAAATATTTTTTTTTTATGTTATCTTATAACAGGATTATCAATATGTGTTGAGCGCTGTTTTTTCTTTCTTTTGTTTCATTTTATTTCAATTTTAAGTTAGTTCATACTATAATGAATAATATTGGAGCGATCTGGGAAGGTGCTAATGTTGCTTGCATTTCCATTTACACGACGACTGAAACCAATTGTTCCTCCAACCGTTGACAAGGTTCAAGATGCAAGAATACATGAACTGGAGAATTTGCTTCAGAGTGCTGTAAATCATGGTGAGGGCATTACATTTATAGCTTTACATGCTTACAAGCTATTTTGTCTATGTTATTCTTACTGTGAGATAGCAGAGTCATAGACACGATCTTGGAGTGTGTTTGATAGATATTAATTTGAAAGAATGTATTTTGGAATGGTAGATTGATGGAGAATGTGTGGTTGAAAAAGAAGGAAAAGTTATTGATGTGATAGAAAGTATTATTTTATGGAAGAATGTGTGGTTGAAAATGAGTAGAAGAATGAGAATGAAAAAAATAATGTGTACCAAACGGGGCTTTGGTGAAGATTAATTTGTGGATGAATTTTGGCTTGTCATATTTAATCGTAGTTTATGGTCATATTTAGATTAGTAAGTGATGTTTCAATATTTATCATTATGCAACTAATTGTAACAAAATTAGATGACTAAAGAGTTTTAAGAGGATAGGCGTCCATGATGGAGTTACACTGGCAAAATCAACCTCTGACATTTTCTGCAAGACTCTTAATGCTTTTGACGCCAGTACCCAAGGGGGATTTTGAGTCCCTTTCCACCTCTGGTTTGAAATTCTTTCGGCCTTTTAGCATCCAATTGCACTTGATACTGATAGGTCATATTTAGGGGATGTTTATTACAAATTTTTTGCTCCCTTTTTTCTAATAGGATTATAACGAGCATAAGCCCTCCCAAAAGCTTACAACTAAAGACCTACATTACATTCAATGGAAATTCCTTCAGTTATAGAAGTATTAGATTTAATTAAACAATGTTTTTGAGTATGAAAATTTTGACAGTTTGATGCTAAATGTGGTGGCCAACCAAGGCGGCATTTGCTCACTACAGGGTGGAGTATATTTCTTAGACAAAAGAAACTTATATCGGGGGATGCAGTTCTCATTTGAGGTACACACATATAAACTCCGAGATTGTAGAGCCATACGTCAAAAAGATTATAGTCGATGAGTTAAGGCTATATTTTCTCTGACCTATTGGGAAAAGTTAGTTTCAGGAAGAAAAATATCAGGAAGAATGTAATTACATAATAATGCCGGGTGTGGAATTAAATGAACTAAACTCAACTTCGAAATCGATTTCGAGTGAACATGAATGTTAATGGAAAGAAGGGTTCCCAAGTAAATAAAGCTGAAAGATGTCTTATAATGCCGAGAACAGTTTCACATCAACTGAGGGCTAGATCTCAAAGTAAATCCAATTGAACTGAATTTTGAAGTTGTGGATGGTAGATTTCTGATCTCCAAGAACTAGTGTATATTTTACCTATCATAATCAAAATGTCCTTTGAGAACCATACAAGTTAAACACAGAATAAAACTTGTGTTCCTAAGGAAAAAATTATAAAAGTAAATGACAAGTCATTTCTTTCGTTTGTTTCTTACCACATTTTTCATTTGGGAGAGGATGGGGTAGAGGGAGTAAAATAACAAATGTATAATGTGTTTCTACGAAGTTAGATGATAAATCCTTATTACTGTGCAATATGGTTAATGTAGGGGAGAAGCTGGAGAACTGAGGTTTGGAATTAGAAGAGCTGCTGTACCTAGAGAGGCGCTGCCTAATTCAATTATTAAAAAATAGAATACTTGTCCCAATGATATCTCTTCAGTAGCTAATGGTTTGTCAAGCAGAAGCACATAAGTTGTGACATGATTATAACACACATTGAGTTGAGGATTTGATTCACAAAAATCCAACACGTTGAACGCACTAATATTATCTGTAAAATAATTCAACCCGTGCATTGCACGGGCAAGGACTAGTTTTCACAAAAAAAATGAATGAAAGAGATTTTCGTAGGAGGGGAAAGGAAAGAGAAATATTGAAAAAAGTACATATATATATATATATATATTTTTTTTTTTTGAATGGTAATCAAGTATTTTATTGATCAATGCATAGTATACAGGAAGTGTATTATCAGTTTAA
>CAIGRL010219269.1:0-10841 GCA_903798325.1 Fraxinus xanthoxyloides
TATTAAATCATAGGTCAACAGTTATAACCTTCGAAAAGCCCTTATGATTTGTGTTACACATGTGGTATAATTGGTGGAGATTGGGAAGATATGCAATCATATGGTAAATCATCTCCATTGGAATGAATTTGAGTGAAACACATACCCTTCAAACACATGAGAGACGAGTGCTTATATCCGTGAGGATCTATGTGTTTGGTTTACTCCATATTCATATGAAAATGCTTGCTAATTGATTTTAAGTTGTGTGAGAATGTTTGTTCATGATATGTTAGGTGTTTTAAAGAGTTTGGTTGTTCTATATTTATGGCATTACAACTATGATATTTTTTGAGAATGTAAAATGCTATAATTTTCACCCCTTTATCTTATGATTTTGTGATTAATTGATACCTAAATGTACTCATTATTCTCATATTTTGATTTAGATTGCAATTAGATGAATATGGTCGGATTTAAAAGAAACAAGCAAAAAGGACTTAAGTGAAAGAAAACAAAAGTTCAGTTATCAAATTGCAAATATCCAAAATATGAGTCGGAAAGCAAAACGAAGTTATGAAAGATTTGAAGACCAATTGATAGAAGACATGAAGCATTGGAATAAGAAAAACGAGAAAAGAAACCAAGAATCGAGAAAACGAAGCTTGAGGACTGAGATGCAACAACTGCATAGATATCAATGTTATGCGATCTTATAGCATTAATGCCTATGCGACCGCATGCATGGTTTCAGAGAAACGAAGGCCAAGTTTCAACTCAACAATGCAGACGCATGCATTTATACTATGCGGTCACACAGTACACGCCCAGTGCCCAATATCTTGTTTCCGAATTCGACTCAAACACTTTTGGAAACAAATTTCAAAACTCTTTTTAAACCCTAAAACCGTCCCAAAAACATACACATGCCCCCTTTTCTCTCTTTTCTGCTCTTAGAATTTTCATGAATAGCTAAATCTTTGTACTTGGTCGAAGGAAACCTCTGAACCAATCCAACTGTGAGATCTAATTTATTTTCATTTTTTAATTCGTGTTTTGAGTATTGAATGTTCTTCTGCACTAATTTCCATGATTGTTGCATTTAACTTCTAGGAGGCCTACTAGTTTATTATTTGTTGCAATCTACAGCTAAGTTAAATATCATATCCATAATTGTTTGATCCTTTTAATTTATGAACCAACTAGGATTTAATGATTTGTTGCGTAAGAAATTATTGAATCTTAGGAAGAACGTTTGACTAGATTAAATACAGCCACTTGTGCTGCTATTATTTAGTTTCAATGATGGTATTATTTAGTTTCATCGATCTTTCTAATTATTAAGACTGTTACTAGATTAAATATATAGCTCTTGTCTTGGGTTGTTTAGTAATTATGGTTAATTAGATCGTTTATTTTCTAATTAACTACAATTAAGGAGAGATAGGAAAATAATTTAAATGGTAAATATTCAAAGTGTGAAGTGATATATATTTGCATCTAGGATCGGTTGTAAAATTTCAATGGTGGATGTCGATTTAGACCAAGGATTGTTTTTTTGATTGCCTTCGATATTTTAGTTTGAGTTGTTCATTAATCAATTTCTTTAAAATAGTTTGCGTATAATCAAAATCCCCAAATCCTTGTTTACATAGCATAAAATTAGATTAATCACTCTTTGTGGGATCGATCATTACTTCCGCTATTGCATTTTTTTTATGAGGTAAATATTTTATTTTTGGGTGCATGCAACATCATACCACTCTCTGAAATCTCAATTTGTATTTTGTGTATCTCAATGTGTTGAGCCCCTTTCAAGTGCCTCCATTCTTTTATTTATATTGCCCTTCACATTTTTCTCGAATTTGGAGTTTTTATGAGCTTTAAATGGGCCAAAAATATGTGCCTAGACATATCAGGTGGCGCGTAGATGCCATGTAAATAGCGTTGCGGGCGCTGCTGCTACATTATGCTAGGTTGCACCACCTCTCAGGAAAAATCAGCACCACACATACTTTATTATTTTTATCATAACTTTCTTTCTCGATATTTCATTGAGACAATTCAAATTGGATTGTAAAGATAACTAAAATGGCTACAATTTTATTAGATGTAGCTCTTTTCCAACTCAAATGTTTACTAGGTCAAAACTTGGTCTCAATTTCTGTATAAAAATCTGCAACATCCTTGTGCGATTGAAAATTGATTTGTGAGAATATTTTGATCAGATTTTGCTCATTTGTTTACTTTTAATTGCATCTACTTGACCCCTAGCATTCTAGAATTTTCATTATGAGGTTCCCAAACTTTTGAGTATACACTTTAGTTCCCAAACTTTGGATCTTACCCTTTTTCGCCAGTTTTCTCTTTTTTCTTCAATTCCAATTCCTTTCATCGAGTTTCACCTAATAAATAAAATATACAATAAATTATCCAAAAAAATTATTAAATGTCTATATTTTTAGATCTAAATAATGTAGAAAATATACTTATTAGACACCCAACACTTAAACATTTGTTTGTCCTCAAACAAAATCATAATCTAACTTAACAAAAACATTAACATACAAAAGGTTTTGGTTAGATAACTTATCGTTTTGTCTCGGGATTGAAATCATTGTATTAAATCTATAAACAACTTCAAGGTCGCATTACCAAAATGAATATATACTTGTCCAATGCAAAATTAATGTGTGTGTGTGTGTGTGTGTGTGAAAAATTAAGTAAAACATTATAAGTTCACGAGTTGTTTCAATTATCAACCTTTGATGGTCAAATTTTTATTTTCATCACTCGTAAGACTCACACACCCAAACTTACTCTTTTTTACTCTTTTCCACTATGTAATCTAAGATTGAATCTTTATACCAACCCCTCATCCTCTTTAATTTAGATAGATCTCACTAATGCAAGTCAATACTTCAACAAATAAGAATTTTTCAAATTTTGATTACTTCAATCTCCAAGACCCAACTAGGCTAATAACCCATTGTCAAAGGTCTAACTTTCTCAAATAAGTGTTTGGGATTTAATCAAGGCAAGTAGCACGTAAATATATATTTTTTTCTTTTTTTATGTGCAGACTTCTCTTCATTAAACTTTCTAAATGACCATTGTAGCAAGTTTTAGGCGGATGACTCCCAAATTAGATGATCATAGGGCACCAGATTTTTAGATCCCCTTACCGATTTAATCATTCAAGTCATAAAGGGTGTGAATAGACATTTCACAATGAGATAACTTTTTTCTCTTTTCTTTTTTTCCTCATTTTTTGTCATGATCAGTGCAATGCCCAAATTTTCATCATACTGGCCTTAGACAATCTACACATGAAATTCTCGTTTATATCCATATCTCCCAACAACAGCAAAATTACCCTCAAACTAATTTAAATTTGGTCAAAGAATGTATATTATATTAGTTTTTGGGTTTAGAATCTAAGTTCTACTATTTCAATCTATCAAGCATATAAATCAACCCATTACTTTATAATGTTAAACTTAATTTATGTGCACAAATAGTATCAGATTTTACATAGATAAGAAATCAAGTAATCTAAGTATGTAACACATCCACACTTCATAAATTAATACATGATCCAAATATATTCGTCGACAAAACTACCTAACCCACACTAGCACACTATAAACAAGAAAATCTTTTTGAGATTTTTTTTTAAAAAAAAATCAGTTTTTTCAATTTTATATATGTATAATAAAGTAGTAGAAACACACAATCACAAAAGAATAATAAAACTAAAAACTCAATATTTTTTCCACCCCAAACTTAAAGTAGACATTCTCCTCAATGTTCTAAAGTATAATCTAGCAAATAATGGGCGAGAAAGAAAGGAAGAAAATACTCTCTAAATATTTCTGTTTCATATTGGAAATAGACTTTTGGATCATTCCATTCCATTATTCAGCTTGTTAAGCTTCTTCACAGTTCGATATCTATGTACCTTTAAAAGAAGATGACAAATATAAGAGAAAAAAAAAGTTTAAAACTTATAATTTGGTGTGTATGATAACTAATTTTTTTTACGTCCCGGAGCCTTGAAAAATGTGCTACAAGTATTTTCTACCATTTTCATTCAAATATATATTTTTCTTTTAATAGGCTTAACGTAAATATGATGACCGTCGTATTGAAAAAGAAACATGCCTAAAACTAATACACCTTAATATACTATGTAATGCAAATACAGAAAGCATAATAGGTAAAATGGGAAAAAAATTAGGTTGTCTCCCAATAAGCGTTTCATTTAAAGTCTTTAGCTAGACTTTTGCATAAGTGCTTCATAGCACTCTTTTTTCTTTCTTTATTGCCACTTCCAGCTTTGAATACGATTCGGAGGTCTTGCTTAGCTCACTCAATTTGACTTTATTTCATATTTCACAAGTCCTCCAAAATCATACTTTGTCCTCTTGAATACGGTATGATTTTCCTAAATTCCTCAATTCGAACTCAACTAAAAATACTTTGATCTCTTCATCGGCTTTAATCACAAAATCAATGAAGTTAGAGGTTTGCATGTCAATCCCATCTTCTTTGAATGCCACTAATTCGTTTATATCCTTTATGATTAATTCTTTGATTTCTACTCGTTTTTCTTCTTTAGTTGGTTTCTCAGGTTGAATAATGAAGCGATCACCCATAAGCATGTTACTTGGCTTGTCCAGAATTATTTGATCTTCAATCCTTTTATATTTTTACACGATGACGTCTCCCGTAACTATTTAACCTTCATTATCTTGTTCTTCATATGGACTATCGAAGATCACTTTCCTTCCTCTAGAATTGCCAACGACAAGTAATTTTTAGTATAATGCAATGCACCACAATATTCACAAGTCAGTCTAATATCCCCAAAAACAATAGATCTGATATTTAGTCTCTCTGAAAACCATTCTTATCAAATACAAATGTTGATTGTATCCCCACTTTTTAAGTTCTTGTCTAAAAAGCAATTTTTCAAAGAGCATGTCACAATCATCTAAGTAGGAATCAATCATTGTAAATTTTTGACCTCTTGTTTCTTTTCTTTCCCTATCAATGGAGCAAAGAAAAACAAGTAGATTAATTGAAAAAGGAAAAAAAAAAGCAAGAAATAATTAAAACCAATATTAAAAAAAATAGTCATTGATAACTGTGTCAAAAACGTATTGTGTTTTTTATATCACAAATGTACAATATCATAACAAATAATATAGTGGACATTTGAGTCCGGATGATCGTTCTCACGAAGTCTCTACTTTAATACTTAATTTAATATTTCTAACTCCTATGCGACAAAAAAAATAAAGAATTGTGATTTGATAATTTTTTTTATCTAACTACATCTAATTAATTGAAAGTATCAAAATTGCACATAAAGATTGAATTAATGTTTAAAATGTGGAATGTATATTAGGGCTTACAATTTCATCTATTGATTACCTTTAATTTTTAAATTAATATTCATAACATAATGTAGTGTTCTATCGAATTCTTCTAACGTGTTCAATTTACACATCTCAATTTCTCATTGAGCCTATCTAACTAATTCAATTTCATATCTATATATAAATCAATGTAAGTTAAACACAATTATTGTTCTAAGAATCCATGTAACGACCGCAATAATTAGCATAAATATCTTTACATTTTATACTAAATTATCGAATTTTAATATATGGTCTAAATCTGAAACTCGCCTCTTGATTCGTAAAAGATTTACAAAATCATTGAATTATTGATCAAGTAATTCAAAGTATTAAATAGACGACTAAAATCAACACATATAGGATGAAAGAACTATAATCTTGAATAAAACAAAGAGTCTCAAATATATTACATTGTTTACCCTAATATATGATTTAGCTACTCATGATTGATGAAGAAAAATGTACATCATCGGATTTTGAATAAAGATGTAGAAAGAGGGATGAATCTTGCACCAAAATCTTTTTCTTCTTCCAATCAATGATTCAAACTCGTGATTTCTTGATATTTTCTCCTTCGATTTGTTCTCCTAAATTTCAAGTGGTATTTTGTGTATCTCCAAGTGTTGAACCTCTTTTAAGTGTCTCCATTATTTTATATAGATTGCCCTTCATGTTTTTCCCAAATTTGGAGTTTTTATGGGCTTTAAATAGGCCAAAATACATGCTCTAGATGTATCAGGCGGCACTTAGGCACCATGTGAGCGGCGTTGCAACATATGTTGGGTGGTGCTGCCACCTCTCGAGAAAAATTTAGCACTGGACATCTTTTAGTATTTTTATCATAACTTTCTTTACCGATATCCGATTGAGGCAATTTGAATTGTTTTGTAAAGATAACTCAAACGACTACAATTTTATTAAATGGCTCCTTTCAATTCAAACGTCTACTAGGTCAAAATGGGTATCAATTTGTGACTAAAAATCTGGAACATCCTCATGCGGCTGAAAATTGATTTATGAAAATATTTTGATCGTATTTCGCTCCTTTTTTACTTTTAATTGCATCTAATTGACCCCAACATTCTTAAATCTTTATCATGAGGGTCGACATAACTTTTGATTATTTACACTTTAGTCCTCAAACTTTGGATCTTACCTTTTTCTATTCTCGCTTCTTTCTTTCAATTCCATTTCCTTTCATTGAGTTTCACCTTATAAATAAAATACACAATAAATTAGGCTATAATTATTCAAAATAATTATTAAATGTCGATATTTTTAGATCCAGATAAGTGTGTAAAATATACTTATCGGTGAGTTCGGCTATGGTGGGATCACCATGATACCTAGGCCATCATGTCATATTCCTAATTGTGTAGTTTCGGTGCACCGTTAAGGAGGAGCTTTTCCTCTATCATTTCAAGATGGTATTTTCATACAATGTCTCACATAGTCTCGATACGATCTTTGTTGACGGAGTCTTGGGTAGAGTGTCGACCTGACTTGTTTGGGCTCTTTGGCAATAAGTTCTTTTAGCTCAATTGATTCGATGTAGATTTTAGATTGGCAGCAATTATTTTCATATGAGATATCATTAATTTAGAGGGGGCCTCCCATGCTTTTTGCTCTTCGTCATCATGTCTGGAATGTTGGAAAATAATAAAATGGAGATGGAGAATGAAACTTCAACGTAGAAAATGAAGAAAACCAGAAAATGGTGGCTTAAAACAAGTAATGGATGTTTGCAATATATATAACCTACTTTGTTCCATTATTAAACTGAATCTTTTGGAGGCTCAATAATTGTTTTTCTTCTTCTTCTCCTTTGGTTGGTTTATCAAATTAGTTTGTATTGTTTTCATGGTATCAGAGTCCAAATTTGTGCATTGAAGTCGATCCTTTTATCCCATTCCTTCTCAAACAATTTTTAAAATTGAAAATAATAAAAATTCTTAACTTTGTACTGAGCAACCACTAAAAATACACAATATCTCTCAAACTAGACTTTCGTTTGAAGATTGGAGACAATATTTGCGTTCCCTCTACTAGACGACCATCCATGATTGGTGCATGTACTACCAAGCGCGTTATTCCGGTGGCGCGTGAATGGAGTTGACGAAGATGGTGGAGCGTGAGAGCGTGTTACACATTTTTTAGGCAGTTTCAAGGAGACGGTTTGTTCCTTGGTGATTTTCTGATCGTTTGGTGGTATTAGTTTGGTCATACGACTACTGTGTAATATATTACAGTGATAGGTCGTGGTGGTGTGTTGGTTGTCGTTGTTTTCTGAGAATTTGGCCATTTCTTTTGATTGGTAGTAGCTTATTTGTTGATTTCATGATGGTAATTGAAAGAGATGATTCACTTCAATCCATTAGTGTCATATTAAATAGTAAAAATTACTCAAATTGGAGTATTCTGATGAGGAATTTTCTAAAGGAAAAAAGATTGTTGGATTATGTTACTTGAACTATTATAAAGCCCATGAACACTACTAAAAATTATGTGATAAAGTAAGATAATTGAGAGTCAAACAATACAAAAATTCTAACTTGAATTCATAATTCTGTTGAGCAATTCATCAGTACACAATCAGCAAAGTTTGAAATAACATATGAAGTTTGAAATCACTTTCAGAAGAAGTTATACACTAAGTCTAAATTTGCAAAGTTGTATCAGTTGGAGATTGATATACGAGCTTTACAACAGAAGATTATGAGTATATTCGAGTTTTACACTGCTATGAATTCAATTTGGGATGAGTTGGCTCTTAAAAAATCAGCATGACTGAAAACATGTGAGGAATATATTACTTTTAGAGATGAGCAACGAACAATTCAATTTTTTAGGGAACTTCGCTGTATTTTGAGGAGCTTAGAGGCTCTATCTTGCATCACACTCCACTTCATTTAGTTGACTCGGTGGTTAGTGAACGTATAGTTGAGAAAACAGGTTTTAAATCTCTTGTATGAGAAGTATATATTCCTCCATCTAGCACCTCGAATGGCTACACCCTCTCGACCGTCCACACAAAATCAAAACAAAGGTTATATGTGAGTTGCTAGTGATAAATGTAAATTTTGTAAACAAAATGGACATTGGAAGTCTCAATGTCCTAAGCTATTGGAAAATAAATAGCCACAACCAAACATTGATTCTATCGTTCCAATGCTAACATAGTTGTCACCATGCCACATGGTGACTCGTCTATACTTAGAGCACCACCTTCATCCAATCCCATGTTAATTGATTTAGGAGAGCAGTTTCATAAGTTCTTAGCTACATAGCCACATGCTATGTTAGCCTCTACTTATATAGGTTTGTCATCTCAGAGTCCCTCAGGTATTTCTTCCTTGTGGATTTTTAACTCAGGCGCTTCCAAACACACATAATTTATTGATTTCAGACGTATATTGTGTTCCATTTGAATCTTATTTCTATTGGCCAATTGTTTGATTCTGGATATTTAGTTCAATTTTCTTCTACTTATTTTCATGTGTAGGATCCTCGATCTCAGAAGTTGATTGGGATAGGCCGTAGACAAGGGGTTACATGTTCTGGACAATCTTAGACCACGATATGTTGCAGTCTTTGGTGTTGACTTGTCATCTTTCTCTTTGAATTCAATGTCTTCTAGTTTTTGTTTGTGGTATTCTTGCCTTGGACATGTTTCTGCTAGTCGTTTGAGATTTTTAGTTTCTAAGGGTCAATTGGGATATTTGTAAAGTCATGACAATTTTTTTATTATAGTGGTTGTAAATTAGTTAAATTTTCTGCTTTACTCTTTCCTCAAAGTATTTCTGATTCTGTTGCACCATTTGATCTTGTTCACTCTTATGTGTGGGGGACTCCTATTCCTACAAAATGAGGGTCTAGATATTATGTCTTTTATTGATGATTATAGTCATTATCGTTGGGTTTATCTTGTGAAATGATGTTCTGACTTTCTTTATATTTATCATTATTTTAGAGCACTTATTAAAATTTAACATTATGCTGTAATTAAGTGCTTTAGATGTAACTTGGGTATATACTTTTGTTGATTTCTTTGAATTGCTTGCTCTTGATGTCGCAATCAATCAAACATCGTGTATTAATGCCCTACAATAAAATAATGTTACTAAACGAAAGCACATACACATTATAGAAAATGCTCGTTCCCTTTTCTTGTCTACCAAAGTTCCCAATAAATTTTGGAGAGAAGCAGTTCTCACTCCTTTTTTCTTAATTAATAAGATTACATCTTCACACACTTCAGGTTTTCATCCTTTGAAACGTTGTATGGGCATTCTCCATATTACTCCCCACTGAAATTTTTTGGTTGTGCTTGCTTTGTTTTTTTGTCTAAAGTCGAACGTAAAAAGTTTACATCTCGCTCTATTATTTATGTTTTCTTAGGTTATGGGAAGGAACAAAAGGGTCGTCACTATCTTGATCCCATTAATAAAAATGTTATATTTTTCTCTTCATGTCCTGTTTCTTGAGCACATTCCATTCTTTTCTATTTTTGATAATATTAATTTTTATTGATCATTCTCTGATGATATTGACAAGCCATCTTTCCATACCCCGTGTACTGTTGATTCTTCATGTACTACGGGTACACATGCGTCGGCTTATAACACCCTTCCTCCTTCTATGACCTCCCAAGTACCGCTTGAGATCGTTGATTCAGTTCCAGCTCCCTTCCTTCCTTAATATCCTCAACATATTCGTAAGTTCACTCAGTTACCTGATTTTGTTTATTCTTATTATTTTGAGTCCTTTTGCAATTTTCTAACCTCCATTCACAAGCTATCTGAACACTCTTTCTATAAAGGAGCTATTCTAGATCATCTTTAGCAATAGGCTATGGGTGATGAACTCTCTACCCTACATAAGACAGACATATGGGACTTGGTTGCATTACCTTCAAGTAAACATGCTGTTGGTTCTCATTGGGTTTATAAGATTAAAACTAAATCTGACGGTTTAGTTGTGCATTATAATGTTAGATTGGTTGCCAAGGTTTAATCAGCAGTATGGTTTGGATCATGAGATTTTTGCTCCTGTTACTAAGATGACCACTGTTCATACACTTATCATAGTTGCATCTGTTCGTCAATGGAGTCTCTCTCAATTAAATGTCAAAAATGTCTTTTGGAATGGAAATCTTCAAGAGAAGGTTTATATGGTTTCTCCTCCTGATCTTTCTCACACTCTTGTATATGTTTGCAAGTTCAAGAAGGGACTTTATGGTCCAAACAAGCACCTCGTGCCTAGTTTGAGAAATTCTCCACTGTTGTTGCCTCTCTTGGTTTTACATCCAGTTTTATGACTCTGTCATTTTCTTTAGTGCACTTAAACTGGTCACTACTTTTACTGTATGTCGATGATATGATTATTACTGGTGATGAAGTTGATAGGATTGCAGATTTGAAATCAGAATTGGCTCGT
>CAIGRL010219272.1:0-15868 GCA_903798325.1 Fraxinus xanthoxyloides
GGTGTTGCCAATTGCATGCTAGGCATCTCACATTCAGCAAATTCTAGATCTTGTGTACAAGAAAGTGAGAGGGCTAAAAGACAATCTGAGGCTCTCAAGTCCTTGGAAATTGCTGGGAGAATGACAAGAATGAGAAATCCCAGTATCGTTTACCACCTTTGTTTAGAAAATGCCGAGCAGAGGAAGTTGGATACGGCACTTCAGTATGCTAAATGTTTGCTTAAATTGGAAGGCGGGTTTAACCTTAAAGGATGGATCCTGTTGGCACGAATTTTATCTGCTCAGAAACGTTTCCTTGATGCTGAAACCATCATTAATGCAGCTCTGGATCAGACTGGAAAATGGGACCAGGGAGAATTGCTGCAAACAAAGGCTAAACTCCAAATTGCACAGGATCTAGTGAAGGAGGCGATAGAAACTTATACTCAGCTTCTCGCTGTTCTTCAGGTTCAGAGGAAAACTTTTGGTTCAGGGAAGAAGCAAAAGGTGCATTTGTCGCTCACTTGTTAGACACTCACACACACACACATTTCACTTCCTTACTACTGATGATGAACATTATTTAGTAACATTTAAGGGTTGTTTAAGGTCTTTAAAGGAATTGAGCGACTCTTGGATGTCTTGTTGCTTGGTTGATTGTAACCTATTTTTTAAAAAGAGGATGGTTTAACCATGTTTATGGAGAACTTTGACTGAAGCTGTTAGAAAGACCCATACAAGATACAAGTTAACCTTAAACCACTTGGATTGAAATTTTATGAACGGTTCAAGTGCTTAAAATTTGACAGAGAACATGTTCTGAAATTTAGTTGAAGGTTAGTATAGATTTTGTATTCATTTCAATGTGTTAAGGATAAGTTGACTTGAGTTGAACACCTACACAAATCCTGTAGTTGTACATCAACTAAATCATTTAGTTTGCTTAAAATGAATATGATAATGTGTATATGTATTAGGATTCAAGTACCTATATTATGTACCTATTTAATCATAAACTGTGTCATAAAATCATAAAACCTGAGAACTTGTGTACTTAAAAATATTTACATGGAACTTTATTGTGCATAATTAGAGTATTATATATATACAGGATCTAATTGTACCGTGTCATACCAATCATACCAATAAAAAGATTGTCAAAGATATTCAATGTCACCACTTAATTTTCACAATTCACTAATGACACCTCCCTCTACCCGCCAAAATAAGAACAATAAAGATTATCTTTCGACTATGGCTGCCTGCAGAACATTTTTCGTGTCGGCATGTTTACAATAGTTTGAACCTCCATGTTGCAAAAATATATACAAATTTGATGCATCCAGGCTGGTATGAATTGCTACTTTCCATAGGGTGACTAGTTATTCTGTACTTAAAACAACTTTGATGTCTTGTCCATCATGCATAATTAATACAATTCCTCCTAAGTTTCGCATTGAGTATAATTGTGTAAATTGAGACAATTGATGGGATGATTCCCATCTTGTGGCTTCATGTATAATGAAATTATTTTACTTTGTTTTGAGGTCTCTTAGTTTCCAAAATCAAATTGAGATTGCTCTGCATGTTACTTTTAGTTACTTGCAAGTGTTATATAAGAACTTCACAATGTTTAATACTTATCTTGCACTTACGTTGAGATTGCATTGATTCCTTAAGTGTATCAGCTACATGAATTATGCCAAGTTGGGAATTCAGCTTCTTTGCTCTTTGTCAGAGGCTTCCTCAAGTGCGTAAGCTACATAAGTTGTGCCTATGTCGAGTAACCGACCTTACCTTGCCATTAGCCTAAATTTCCATGATGCTTGCTAGGTTTCGATGCTTGCATCAAGTGAATGGTTTCAATGAGCTAAGTGCTGCACGTATTTGGAATGTTCAAATGTATGAAAAGGGGCTCCAATTTGCATTTCATCGGCATACACCTTATAAAATTGAGATAATTTTGAATGAGCTATGTGGTTATTGAAATCCTATCATGATGCCTAATCCCCTCATCCCATGGATAATGCATAACCAAATACATTTTTGTTTTTTAAGGATAATAATAATTCAACCAGTTATATTAGTAGACTACTTCAAACCCTATGATGATGCCTAATCCCCTCATCCCATGGATAATACATAACCAAATACTTTTTGTTTTTTAAGGATAATAATAATTCAACCATTTATATTAGAAGACTACTTCAAACGAAGTTGCTGCATTAGCACGTGCACATTTCCTTTTATGGTTTAGTTTCTGAAGGCATAAAAGTCAGTTGATCATGGCAGAATAAAGTCGACAACCACATAAGTGCGTAGCCTACATCAAACATGTAGTTGCTGCATTAGCACGTGTACTTTTTCTTTTATGGTTCGGTTTCTGAAGGCACAAAATTCATTCGATCACGGCAGAATAAAGTCGATAGATTTGAGCTGGTAATTAACCTTAAGGGATAATATATGGACAATTTGTTAAGTACGCTACAAATATGTTTGGCTTAGCTTAGAAGCCAACAAAGATGCCAAAATTGGCTTCTTTCTTGCTTCTGGCCAGTATCAAGAGTGAGACTGTCAAAAAATTGCTGTCTTCTTCTACAAAAGATGCAAATCGAACCATGCTTGTACACTTTGAAATAGAAGACTTGAATCATGTTCTCATGTTGGACAATATCCGTCCCAAACCTGGCAGATCCAGCTAGATGATTGGCTAAATCAGGTGAACGAAAATAACAAGGTTATTTTGTGAAGCCATAGCTTTCTACCACTTCTTAACTCTCCAAAACTTGCCCACGTTTCCTATTGGATTATTTCCCCTTCAGATGGAGTTAAACTGAGTTCTCTCTTGTTCACTAAGGATCTTACTATTGATACTTTTTCAACTGTTTCCTTTCTTCCTTTCTCCCTTATTTTCTTCCGTTTCCCCTGTACAGTATTTCAGCCTAGTAGTAATTGAGCTTCAATCATATTTTCAAAGTTTTAGTTCAGCACATTAAAACCTAAATAAGCGTGTTTTTTAGGAAGATTTTCTACAATATGAATCTAGGAAGAAGTGTCTGTGTTTGAATTGGGGGCATTCATTGCTGTCATAGTCCATGTTATTTTCAAGCTATATCTCTGGCATTGTAATTTTCTTCTCGAAGTGTATTTTTGTCAGCTAGTAGCTTATTGTAAGCATATCAACTCATTTCCCGCCTGGGAAAAAAGAAGTTTTTAGACTGAAGTGCCTTTCTTTCTATGTAATTGACAGGAAAACAAGAACCACCGCAAGAATTTAGAGATGGAAACATGGCACGACCTGGCTTCCATCTACATAAGATTGTCCCAGTGGCGTGATGCTGAGATCTGTCTTTCTAAATCTGAAGCAATTAGTCCTTTCTCAGCTTCTCGATGGCATACGGCTGGTATAATCATATAACACTTTTCTTTTTATCGTTTCCTTTACCCATCTTGTCTACTATTTTGTTTTCATTTCATTTGAAAGGAAAACTCAAAGAGAGAGGGGAAGAAAAGACATATCCAAAGTGGTTTTTTCAGTTTCGTATGAATGCATTTATAGTCCATTTTTTTTCAAAAATATATTTTTTAATACTCATTTTCAACCACACATTCTTCCATAAAATAATATTACACGTAAACTCAAATTTTTTTCCTTATCTTTTAACCACACATTCTCCAAAAAATAACTATTCCTAAATACATTTTCTCCCAAAATCACATTAAAATGGCCAAATAGGGGCTTAATCATTTATATGATGACCAAGTGCAATGGTGAAGTTACTACCTTAGTTTGCTCCTCTTATAATCTCAAAATTCTCTTCGTTCCCATCAATATTTGTCAATTGACCGAGATAAAAGTTTTTTTGTACATCCACTGTAATTGGTATCATTTGATTACTTTTGAAATGTTAAGGAGATATTGAAACAGTAACTAGCCCAACGAACTATACTCTTAGACTCAATTGTTCTGTTGAGAGAATACAGATGTCGAAGCGAAGTTGAGAAAATAAATGAAATACAAGTACTCATTATCAGGCTTTTTGTATAATATCTGATTGTATGGTGGTGATTGAGTAGAAAATCAATTTTTCGTACCGTTCACTGATGATCAGATTTATTATCCTATGGAGGGGTCCTTCCGGAAGGTTAGTGTCTCATGGTTGGAGAGACTTTTTGAAGAGGCAGAGGACAGGAAGGTTGTATTCGCCAATGTATAAAGAAAAGTCCCTCTTATTAAATGGTTTTGAGATGGTGTCGGTCTTGTTGGGATGATGTTGATATTTACTTGGTGCTTATGCTTATTGTTTGGTAAGGTAGATTAGATAGTTTTTGACAGTACATACAACAAAAAAAAGGTTGATTCTGTACGTTGTATTGTCTTGTATATAATATATAATACTATGTACAAACATGAACTTATAGGTGGCAAGTGTTAGATGCCGCCTGAGTTTCTGATGTCCCATCCCCCTTTTAGGTCGCACCAATATTTAAGTAACTAGATTCCTTATAGGTGGCAAGTGTTAGATGCCGCCTGAGTTTCTGATGTCCCATCCCCCTTTTAGGTCGCACCAATATTTAAGTAACTAGATTCCTTCATTAAGATTCATGTGCTTGCATACATCTGGCCCCGCGAACTTATTTGCTTGTAGAGTGAGATTCTTTTCGTTTGATGTATGCAGGTTTACTTCACGAAGCTAAGGGCCACCACAAAGAAGCACTGACGGCATTTATGCGTGCTCTGGATATTGATCCAATGCACGTCCCCAGTCTAGTCTGCAAGGCAGTGGTTCTCAGACGGATCAGTAGCCAGTCTTCGGCCATTGTCCGGAGCCTTCTGACGGAAGCACTTAGACTCGACAGAATGAATACTTCCGCATGGTATAATCTTGGCCTCCTTTACAAGGACGAGGGTAGGGCATTGGCACTGGAGGATGCTGAATGTTTAGAGGCGGCTGCACTCCTCGAAGAGACGGAACCTGTACAGCCTTTCAGATGATGAGCTATTTTGCAAATTTCTCGTGCTTTTGATAAATTCAATGTATTTATAATCACATGTTGATTTCTGAAAAATAACGGAAGTGTGAATTTTGTTATTGAATCTTGACTTGGGTTATAAGCTGCATGTGTGCTGAAAAGTATGAAAGCTCATATTCTTGAAAGGAAGTATTTGAGTTGTGTTAAATCAGAACAAAAGATGCACAATCAATCCTGTCGAGCCATGAACAAAGAACTCAACGAAGAGTGAAGCTTTTGAATAGGAGAGCACGGACTAGCCTCTTATGGCCCCTATGGGCCTATGGCCATTCAATTTTTGTTGTGTTATGTTGAACTAACTTAAATAATTTATAAATATTTCATTTGCGGGTTGAAAAATATTATGCATCATTTCTTAAAAGAAATATTGAGAACTATATATTTCATTCTTTGCCAGTTATTACTTAAAATCTTCTCACATGCATTAAGAATCGACTAGATAACGAGGGATAGTGTGACATTCAATTTGAAATCTGAACCATTCGAACATGGATGGTAGCCGTCAACGAGCGACACTGCAGATTTTACATTTAGGGCGTGTTCGATAGAATTAAAATAGGATTAAAATTAAAAAATTAGCTGTCATTGTTGACTTTAATTGGACGAGTGTGATCCAATAACGACGTATGCCTCCGACAACGAAGAGTAAAATTACTTTGTCCGTTTGTCCAAGAATTTTAGAGAGAGAATCAAACATTTGAGAGATTTTCTTGTCTGCCCGCATTAAAATAAATCCCTTTTAGCGTCCTTTCTCAAAATGTTTAGCATTAGTGTAATGGAGAGTGGTAAGAGAGAAGAACCAGGGCCAAGTGCTTCAGTGGGAGAAGAGAAGAAACAAGAAAATGAAGAGGGCTTTGATTATGAAGAAGAGGGTTTGGATGAAATGGATCAAGAAAATAGAAAGGTTTTTGAGAATTTTAATCCTGGTCCTCTTCTTCCTCTCAAAGAACAGATTGAAAAAGACAAGGTTTTTTCTTCTGCTTCTTCTTCTTAATCTCACCCTTTCTTGTTCTTCTTGCTTTTAGATTTCTCTGCAAAATCTTGGTTTTGTTTGAATGTAGTTATTCACGAAAATTGGGATCTGTCAGGCTTTTGGTGCGAAAATGAATCTTGTCCCTGATCGATGTCCAAAAAAAAAAAAAAGGTTTATATTAAGACTAGCGTTCCATTTTAAAATGTACGTTATTAATAAGTTAGTCCAAACCTTATAAGTTTGTCTATATTTTAATAATTATTCAGTATGAGATTTTTCCTTAACATGTCACGCAAGATAGTGTCTCGTAGTCCAATTTTAAATTTGTGTGCTATTTTTTAGTCTTAATCTTAAATTTGTGTGCTATTTTTTAGTCTTAATCAGATCAAACTCGTTGCATATGAAGTCTATTAAAAGGTTAACTTTAATAGGAGGAGTAATCTAGTCTATATTTCGGTAATCATTCGATGTAGAATTTATCCGCAACAGTTTATGCTCTTAGACGAGAGTTTTCAATCAATTCTTCAGTTTTGAAGCTGAAATTTGATTATTAAATAGCAGGGATAATGAATTAAGATAACATGTCAAGAGGAGGTGGGGTTCATATTCTTAGACTCTGGGGGAAAACAGTCAATATAGCCCAGCACTAATTTATAACCAAAGAGGGTTTATATTCTTGAACTCTGCTATTGGCATTTAGGCTTTGATCATTGTTGTTTGTACAAATTTCAAGGTGTTCTACTATTTAAGTTTTACTTTTTCAGTTGGTATTTTGAAACCTTCAAGTTTGAGGTGTTCGAATTCATGAGTGAGGAGTTGTTGATGTGGGAGCAACGTGTAAGAAACCGTCCCAAAACAACAACAAAAAATGTAATTCGTGAACAACATTATAGTTTTTGCTTATTCTTGAATGAATACCAAGAAATATGCGTCAATATCTCATTGATTCACACACAATATTAAGAATTTGAACTCATAGATTCCATTTTTAATATTTTCCTTAGGAGGATGAGAGCATAAGAAGATGGAAGGAGAAGCTTCTCGGCTGCTTGGAAAGTGATTTAAATGGTTTGTCTTAAAAATCACCGATCCATGATGTCGGACCCTTTATATATACATCTTGGTTTTTCAATAGTAATGGTGCCTACTTTTGCAGGACAAATGGAGCTCGAAGTTCAATTTCAATCAATTGGAATCATATCGTCTGATTTTGGTGAGCTCAATAGTCCCTTGCCTATCACTGAAGACCAGCTCAAACATGTACTTTTTAGTCTCAGAGAGGGCTCTGATTACCGCCTTAAGCTAACGTTCACAGTTCTTCACAACGTCGTATCCGGCCTGGCCTACACAAATACAGTTTGGAAGTCTGGACTCCAAGGTTCGGAATCTGCCTTTTTTACACATTATTTATTGCGCACATTACCGATTACTCGCATCTTTTCGAACTTTTAACCTTTGTCCGAGTAGAGTGGAAAACATTTAATAATGGTGCACGTTCTGAAATTTTTCAAGAATACTTGCTCATCGTTAAAGAGTACTTTTTATAATGGTACAATAAGCTTGTGGAGAAGTCTGTTAATCATCTGCTGGTAACATATATGAAAAAATGTTGTAGCATTTTTAGGCTCGTTCTCTTTTCATCTGTCAATATAGGTAAGTACGCCCACGTTTAGACTTCTGTTTCACTTGTGCTAATCTTCAATAATATTATTATTTCTCATGTTTGTTTTTCCATTTTCCCTTTGATTTTCTTCAAAGTTGATCAAAGCAAAGGTATGTTGGGCACTTTTGCTCCTCAACGAGAATCGTATGTACATGCCTTAGAGGAGGAGACGACTCCATCTGGGATGCTTGCAAGAGGAATATATACAGCTAAGCTTCAGGTGTGTGTAGTTGCAATGTGACGTGTGTGATTTTTTCTTTTAGCCGATAATTTATGGGCTGTTTGACAAGGCTTTTGACAAGTCAAAAGTTGCTTATGAGATTAAGAAACTTATTTTAGACATGTTTGGATAATTTTATGAAAGTGCTCTGTATGACTAAAATACCTTTTAGAGGAAGCTGGTTGGCACTCGACTGGATCTCTTTGGTTAATAGAAAAATAGGGTAAGTTTCGCTGAGGCTGCTTTAATGGTAGTGACACTTCAAAAAAGTCAGATGAACAATTAGTGTCACAGCATGTTTTTCTACGGTTAGAAGTTAAACTTTTGTTGCCAAACATGTTCTACCTTTTTTCAAAATTATGTATTTTTTGGAGTGAGTATGCAATCTCACTATTCTTTTCAAAATAGTTACTTTTTCTTAGCTTAGCCGAACATTCTGCTTATGGTTATGTTTTTTGGTATGAAATTGTGCAGTTTGAAGACGATGACAAAAGATGCCATTTGGAGCTCGATTATTCTTTTGATATACGAAAGAGCAGTTAAATCTAGTCAATGTTTTGTTCATTGTTGGATCATTATCGAGCCCTTCTGTCTTATGGTCGAACAAGAAAAAGAGATTTATCGTTTCTTAAAAGCATTTGTTTGTTTCTTTTATGTTAGTCAACCGTAGCCATGGTTATATATCTGGTTTTGAGCTGAACTTTTGTTAAGTTCATTATCATTTACAGTTGGAATTGTTCGAACACACACATGGAAATAAGTTCTTCACTAATTTCTGAATTTTTTTCTTTTTACAAGACAAACAAGTTACTGGCTTTCCTGCTAAGACTCATTTTCTTTATACTGTTTGTAAATTTCAGTACCATATGCATTCTCGACCTTCAATTTTCACGTAAAAGTTCTTTTCTAACTCGATTATTTCCATTAACTCTATCTTAAATTGAATGATCTAGAAGGTTGAGTAGACCAAAGAAGGTGATTTCCAATTTCATTCGACCTTGGCAGATATTTTGATAGAATTTCCCAACTGTAATCCATCAAAATAACTCAATTAAAAAGTCGATCTGTGTTGAACAATTTAAGCCTTACAATTGACAAGTGCCAACATATTTAACAAATTAATATGCAATATTAACTTGTACTTTTCCTACTATGTAGATAATTACTTTTCCTACTACTAGTCGTACGCCCGTACAATATACGGACTTTGGCATTTATAAGGTAATATTAGTGTATCATAGTAATGATATTGTGAAAGATCAGTAAGTTTTTATCTTATAAAACTTAATAATGAAAAATATTATCTGATAATCATTGAAGTTCTGAACTTCAGTTGATTTCTACATAAATGAAAAAAAGTTTCTATTATCTGCATAGAAATTAGTGATGTACTTTATTTAACCTAGATGTGTGTTTACATTCTGATTTCATTTTCTTGTTTTTCCCGTTTAATTATTTCTTCTTATGTTTCGAAAACATTGATCTAATACATTTGGAGAAAAATGACATTCTGATTACTCTTTTTAGGTGTGAATAACGTTGTTAGGTCCTCAGACAGTACATGTGAGCAAATTACTTATCTACATTGCTGAAATATTAGGTATATAGTCACAAATCACGAAACTGATAAAAATGGACAGAGAGATCTAATACAGATTTCAACATAGAGATGCTTCTTCATGTCAACGAGAAAGCCGAGGCTCCCTGAATTTTCATTTTTTTCACCAACAAATCCCCCTTTCTGATGTTGAACCACTACATCTAAAAGCTCGAGCTGTCGATCAGAGAATTTTTTTTGTACTCAACATTAAAGATAAATTAGATAATCAATGTAAAATTATATTTATATCAAATGGACATCAGAAAGAAACATTAGACCACTCCGTCATTCCATCATTATCCTACAAGCATCGTTCTCTCTCTGTCTAGTATACAAATTATCTATGCTTTAGCACTTCTTAATTTGAAGTACAACTATCAGTAATGAAAATGAAACAGTAAAATTCATGTCCCTAATTTGTATGGAGATCAGTCCTTGATGCCAATCAAAGCAGATTAACTTGATATTGTTTGAGAGGCTGGCACACCCACAACGGAAATGAATATCAATGCATTACTAATTAAAAAAATGAGGGAACATCAAGAATAAAAAATCTAAAAAGATCAGATACAGATAAAAATTTCCAGGAATTTATTGTTACAATTATTCCAAGTCAGATATATATTTGCAGATGAAGATGGATCCTCCAATGCAGAGGGAAAGATAAACCAGTTTCTGTTTATTTTTCTAGGTATCACTCTATGATAGACCCCCAATCCAGTATATTCCTATTCTAGAAGGATCAAGAACAGCTGAGAAGAATGTGCAGGGGTGGTCAAGCAGTTAGAAGGATGTCTACGCATCCTCCGCAGTGTCGTGTCTTCGTATTGTGCGGAGATGTGCGCAGAAACAAAGTGCCGTGTCTCTATATTGCGCGGAGCCGGTATATATATATATATATATATTGCATTCATTAGTTTTTCCCTCCTTTTCTTTTTCTGTTAAAAATAACATATTCAATTCATTAGTTTTTTCTTCTTACTCTACATGTTATTCGACCCAATTTTGGTAATGTTATTTGGCTAGGCTTTTATTAATTTCTTCAAAAACAGTATTCCAATGAAAAAAATGAGATTGTTTCTCCATTGTTCAATATAAGTGAGGAATCAATAGTATTCTTTGTCTTGCCGGTGTAGAGGAGATTGAAATCGATGATCTGGAGTTGTTTGGGGAGAAGATATTTATAAAGTATCAACAGCGGACGGCTGAAGATGAAGAAAATATATATCAACTAGTTAACAAAGATGATTAGATATTGAGGGAATCAATGTAGCAAAATCAGATCGTGAATAGTTGAGAACTAGTTTCAGTTTGAAATGGAGGGTGCACAAATGATAGAGATTTGACCATACTCTCTTTTAATATGGTAGCGATAGTGGTATACAAAATTATGTGGTACGATATTCATCGATAGAAATTATATAATTTTACCTTTAATTGAATTTATGGCATTATGTCAGGTGTATTAGAGTGCTGGATAATATTTAGTCAAGAATGTTTATATTTTCATTTTCTTTGAAAATTCCAATCGTCTTGTTTCAGTAATACAAGTTTTTTCCAACTCATTTTGTATTTAATTCGTGAATTAACTTGTATCCTTTGGAAAAATCCAAAGATCAGTACAAGTTTGAAAATTCCATGGCCTGCAAATCTCTGTCTGCATTAATCCTACACTCACATAGGCGAAAAAATCAAAGCTTGCAAATGGCGGAAGAAAACGACGACCCAATAATCCGAACCTTGTATTTACACTTGAAATGGAATTATCCTGAAAGATTTCAACCTCAATCATCAGCGTATGATCAAAATAAGAGAAACCCTCAATGGAATCGACCTCCAGTTCCACTTCAAGATTTCGATTCAGAGATCATAATCAAGACATGGGCGATGATGATTCCTCAGAAGGCCACACAAGTGTAGATTATTCTTCTATAACTAGCGATGAAAATTTCGAGGCCGAGCTTCAATCCATGACTGCCAAGGTTAATCTAAAGCATACTGATTCTTGAACAATCTTTACCTATAGTGCATTTGGGGTGCAATTTTAGTTTCTTTTCCATTCTTACTGTATAATTATATATGTTTGTTTGCGAGTAAGCATTTATCCATCAGAATATTATGTGTTACTTGTGATCTTGTAGGGTGTTCAGCATCTGTGTTCGGAACTTCTGGAATTGAAGCAGGAGTCGGATTTGGATTTTCAGAAGAGCATCTTTTCAAATTACTCCGCCTTTCTTGCGTAACTTCTTGATCGAATTAACCTTTTTTTTTTTTTTGGGTCATAAATGGGTGCTGTTATTAGATTTGCAAAATGGGAAATGGGAATTTGTTCATCAAGGTTACAAATTTTTTGGGACTGCTCTGGATGTCATTTTAATTTGTATTATTTCTGTAATGCTCAAATTTGTGCATAAATAATCGAAAATGTTGCTTTGAAATTTGACATTTTTGCTTCAATGGAGATTCTCAGCCATAGGCTTCATATCTTGTTGAAGATATAGTTGAACGGTGTACATTTGGGGTCATCTAACAACTTAAGCATTTAGATAAAGTGGTTCAACATATCTGTATCCAAGAATGTATGTCCTTGAACCTTTATCACTGATGGAACTAGTCTTCATTACAGTACAATTCTCTTCGCGTTTGGTATCTATTATGTGTCCCTGATTGGCATAAGGCAGCAATAGGGCATTGTGTAATGATGAAATTATCCAAGATATCTTAGTTGTCCCGTCTTAGTTACTACGTGATAACTGTTTGGCATTTCAACTTTAGGAGATTACGTAGGGTAACTTATGGCCTTTATTTTGGTGCTCGTTAATTGCACTATTCTAAATTAATCAATTAGGCCCTCAATGAAACCTGTCACTGGTAAACAAGAATTAATCTATTCATATTTGCAGAATATTTAAAGAGATAGAAGGCCTGCAAAGTGAACTGTTGCAACTGAAATACCAGGCCACGTCACAGAGGAAGCTCATAAAAGATCTTAGAGACGGCATTGCTTTTAAAGTTCTATCAGAAGAAACTACAGAATCAATGCATGAAGAACCTCTTGAAGTGCTAGTATCTTCTCCAAGCATATTGGAGACTCACACTGAAAATGTTTCTGAACTCCTGGATACTCTTCTTTCAGAACACAGGCATGATGATGCTCTTGCGCTCCTTGAAATGGAAGACGGGTATTTCCAAAGTTTGCGGTTGGATCAAAATTTTTCCTCCAATGAGTTAATGTCCTACCACTCCATGATATCGGAGAAGAGGGCTATGCTTTCTGATCAGATCACATTAGTGGCAAAAAACCCGAGGGTGTCTGCACCAGAGCTGCAAAAGGCATTGCTTCGATTGTGCCAACTTGGTGATAGCAATCTTGCAACTCAATTACTACTCCAGTATTATCATTCACGTATTGAATTGGGTATTCATGATTTGCAATCTTCGAAAGAATTTCTAGACCTGCTATATATTCAGGAAGTAGCAAAATTTGTATGTTCTATGATCTCTCGAGCGGCAAGGATTTTCATATCCTTAAATGGGGAAACTTCTCCTCATGCTTCGGACCTAATTCAGTGGGCTGGTGAAGAAATTGGAGTAGTCGCTGCTTGTTTCAATAAATTTGTTACCTCCATATCAGAAATAAGTGGTCGACTTTCAACATCCGTAGATACTATGCAGATTGCAATGTCATATTGCTCTTTGCTAGAGAATCAGAAGATCATCCTGCAACCATCTTTGATAAAGTGCATTCGCCCTTGCATTGAAGAAGTATTGCAGGTCCATACAGAGCATTTCAGACAAGTTATTAGTATTTTCACATCGACTGATACTTGGGTTCTTGGTAGATATTTTGGACCCGGAATTATAACAGAAAGGAGTTATGCAATCATTGATCAACAACCAGAATACTTATTTCTCACTAACAGCGGGAGGAAGTTTGTGACAATATTTCAGGTTAGTGAATAAAGTTTTCAGGATTGCATATGCGCAGCATAGTATCTTTCTGGCTCACTGTAATCTCTAGACAGTGGAACAACTCTCGACTGGACATTTGTCCTTTCTTAATGACCTATTATAACTTGTAACTAAAATGTTTTCCTATATTTTTAGTCATTCACAGAGGATGTTGCGCCTTTAGTTGCCCTTCAAATGGAAAGTTCAGTTCTGAAAGGAATCATGGACCTCTTCACGGCGTATATTGTTATCCTTGAAAGTGCCCTTTCCGGTGATACAGGTGTCTCAGAGAAAGGAGGCTCCAAAGTGAATTTTCCAGAGGCGCCAGTACAGGAAGTTTCCATTTTAGCCAGCTTGTCAACACTGATGCAATTTGTCTCCAGTATGGTTAAAAATATCTTTGATGGCATTCACGACCTGGACTTTGAGATTGATAATTACCTACTGTTCGTTCAAGACACATGCAGTCGACTTCGAACTCGTTTTATTGAGGAATTCATAAATAACATATTATCTTCAGATGTCGACCATCAATGTATTCCAGAAAGTCGCATCAGCTGGCAGGACAATTCAAAAATTTACAATCTAGTTCCCTCTCCAACTCACCTGGTAAGCTCAAGCTTTTAGATATTGAAGTGACTAGTTATGTAGATTAATTTTTATATCCACCTGAACATATTTCATCTTGTCTGATTCATCCTAAAAATTTTGTATATTTTTGAGATTATATGCCGAGGGAAAAGATTTTGACGTTTTATCCTCATTATTTATGGAAAGTGAGTTTTGAAAGTATAGCTGCTTCAACTTTTTTCTTTGTATTGTTTTCTGGAACCAGAATAATAATAAAGTGATTGTTATACAAATTAAGGTCGAACGGCATAATATCTTAACATTCCATATTCTGTCTTTCTCGAAGTTTTTGAAGTTCTAAAAATTGTTGGTTTTGTCTTGTTCCATATTCTTCAGTAGAGGGAAGAATTACAATGAAAAAAAAATTGCAATTTATTAATATCTTTATTGTGTTTGATGTCATTTTACAACCATATTTAGTGCATGTATAAGCTCATGAACTTTTGCCTCTCAACCTTTCAATTATCAGGAACTGTATCTAGAGCTAAAGAAATTACAAAAGCTTGTAGGGGATGATTGTGTTGATAACAATTGGTTGATGGGTCTTCTCGAGGAGCTGGTGGGAGCCACATTTGCATGGATTTCAAATAAATCAGAAATTTGGACAATTAGCAAAGAGGATTTGGCTGATCATCATGCCGATTTCATGCAGGTATGCATTTGTGTTTTTTCTACCATTTCTAGTATTTAATCAAATTGCATTAATTTTGTAGTGTTTGATGAAAAAAAAATTTGGATCGCACTTGTAAATAGAAAATAAGACCCAATAAATACCTAGAAGGCGTGAATAACTTGTCAAAATTTCTTTAACAAAATTACCAATAATTATTTGTAATAAATACCTAGAGGGCGTGAATAAGTGTTCAAAATTTCTTTAACAAAATTACCAATAATTATTTGTAACAAGTAACAAATAATTAAGTCTAGATTCATACAAGACAATATTAATATTGCAGGATTCACAAAAACAAATAAATATCGGTGCATGAATAACACTAGAATTGTTTACGAATGAAAAACCCTTGAAGAACTCTTCAAGAGAAAAAAACCTTCGGACACTATTTGCTATCAAAAGATCCACTAGAAAAAATTTAACTTACAGTTTTGAATCAGACACAACTAAACCATAGTAGGTTGTGATATTCAATCTGTAAATACCCTAAAAACTCCTTGTTGTGTGCACCAACACCTACTCCAGAACCTCTGGACAACTTTTCTTAAAGGATCTTCAAGAACAAACTCTTTCTCCCTTAATCAAAACTTTGATTACCTCTTGCATCTGTGAACTCTCTTAAAGTAAATATGACAGAGGATTTTTGGTGTTATGATTTTTGTATGCGAAAATAAAACTCCCATCTTTGATTTGTGAAGTGTATCTTCAANAAAATTTAACTTACAGTTTTGAATCAGACACAACTAAACCATAGTAGGTTGTGATATTCAATCTGTAAATACCCTAAAAACTCCTTGTTGTGTGCACCAACACCTACTCCAGAACCTCTGGACAACTTTTCTTAAAGGATCTTCAAGAACAAACTCTTTCTCCCTTAATCAAAACTTTGATTACCTCTTGCATCTGTGAACTCTCTTAAAGTAAATATGACAGAGGATTTTTGGTGTTATGATTTTTGTATGCGAAAATAAAACTCCCATCTTTGATTTGTGAAGTGTATCTTCAATTTGTAAAATATTCTCTCTTGTTTTCTTTTCTCACAACACACACCCCCTGCACAATGAAAACCCCCCACCATATATCTGGAAAACGCAGTTATTGCTGGTTGGGGGTGGGTGGGGGGGGGGGGGATTTTTTAAAAATTG
>CAIGRL010219291.1:0-22233 GCA_903798325.1 Fraxinus xanthoxyloides
TAATCCTATAAGGTGTACCAAACGTGCTACGAGTGTACATATGATTAGTACAATTCAAAAATTAATTTTCATATTAATTTAGGGAAATTTCCAATTAATATTTTTGGTAACATTTCATTGTCTTTATATTCAAATAATAAAGAAACTTTTTCCTTTAAGAATTTTGAGGACACGTGCAGCACGACGATGAGGATGAATTTAATCCTCCTCGAGTCATCTTTCTCCTAATAGGTGTATCAAACGTGTTCTGAGTGTGTATATTAATTAGTACGGTTGAACAATTAATACATTTACTTTGTATTTATTGTTATATTCCAATTTTTTGGGCCGGTTTGACTGTTAACTGAAATTTCGACTCTCGACCTATAACTTTTTCGAGTCGGGGTGATTTTTCGATTAATGGAGATTATTCAATATTTAAGTTATTATTCTCTCTAATTCAAAGTAGAAAAATAATACAAAAAGGAGCAAAATAAAATTAATATCAGAAAGCGGGAAATCATTGTAGATCGACACGTGGACCGGAGTTCATGGAGGACAAACCTTCAAACTCATTTGTGTGAAATCTCCATTTTGTCCAAGTCTGCGTTATTTTAACGCCATCCGTGACCTCCAAGTTCACCGAAATGAATAAAATATCACTAAAATGAAACCATACAACATTCTCCATTGGTCCGTCACCAAACAAAGCCTCACAGTCTGTGAGAATATAAATTTATGGCACGTCACCCGGAGCCCCGCCACCCAAATGGGTTAATCTGTCCCACGTGTCGACCTCCAAAAGAACAAATGGGACCCACTACCGAACCCTTTAAAACTCTCAGTAGCGTCCTAAGCGCCAAAAAACACATCACCCTCTATAACGCTCTCTCTCTTTCTACGACGTTTTTTCTCTCTCTCTCTAAGCACTCGCACTCTTATATCAGCGCTTTGAAATTTCACCGATCAAAAATCAAATTACGGATCTCGCAGTTTCATCCACTGGTACGAAAACTAAACTCTCGTTAAACCCCAAAGAAGACCTTGTCGATTTTACACACAGACACACTAATATTGTATTTGGATTTATTTATTGATCGATGATGTTATGGTGAATAATTTCTTTCTGATTAAATGTTTAGGTTTTTTGTTTATTTTTTTTTTTTCATTTTACGACAGTTTATTTTGAGCTTTTGTTAATGGGTAAATTTTGGATTGTTGTGATGGAGTAATCAAGGGTTTAGAGCTGTTTTTGAATGGGAATAATTTTTTTTAATTTTTATTTGTGATCGATGTTCTAATTTATTTTTGAACTATTAATTATCTACAAAAATTTGGTCGTGATGGTAGTGATTGTAATTTAAGTGCCGCATTTATGAATCTAGTATTTCTATATCTCTGTTTTTAATAGACCTTTACTAGTTATCATTGTCATTTTCACTGTCTATTAAAGAATATTTTATGTCTATTCATGGCTGTTCCATCAATTAAAGAGCTAAAAATGTTGATTGTTGTTTTTATAAGTTAGAATTCCTTGCCAAACTTAAAGTTTTATTGGCTTATGAAAAAGTGTTGTACATATGTGGAGGAAGATTCTGGTTTTGTCTAAAACATGGGCTAACTTAAGGTTATAATCATATTTGGGTTCGTGAATGTGTGAATATATGCAAAGTTGTGTGTATGATTTTGTAAATACAAGTTTGCTTCTTATATATATACTAGTTTATTGCCCGTGCAATGCACATGTTATGTTATTTGGAAGGTAATGTTAGTGGTAAGTTTGTATCTATACTTTGTAGTTTAGCAATAGAGATGTGTATAGAATGGTCTCAAGTTTCAATAACATCAAAATAAATTAACAATGTTACATAGTTGAGATGAAAAATTGTTAGATATTTTTTCATAATTTATTTATTTGTTTATTGTCGTTATACAAATGATTTGCCGCTTCGCAGTGGGATTGAGGGGGCAGCGCCCCTCATGGGGGGTCGGGGCCAACGCTCCAAAAGGGAATTCTTATTTCCGTGTGTGTTGAAGAGTTGTGTCTATTGGAAGTTAACAATTATTTTTTCAACAGACACTCATTCATTCCAACAGACATTTTCCCCCTTATATATTGAGTTTGTTGCTCATTTGCAGATACAAAGGATCTGATCTCTGCACATCATGAAGTGGGCACTGGTCTCCGCGCGCGCAGAGAGATTGTCTGCTCACGTGGAGGGGTCTCCATGTTGCATGAAGATCCACGTCTCCTCGCAGCGCGAAGACCCCTCTGCCCTGCGCCGTGGTCTTGATCCCACTGCCCTCAAAACCATATCTGTAATAATATATTATCCCAATGAGTTCAAAGATGGATTGGAATGTGCAGTGTGTCTTTCTGAGGTCTCACACGTGGAAAAAACCAGGTTTTTGCCAAAATGCAAGCACATGTTTCATATAGATTGCATTGATACGTGGTTTCAATCTCATTCCACTTGTCCTCTTTGTCGAGACCTTGTTAGGAATGAAAATGAATCCTCATCGAATCCTATTAGTCCTGAAGAGATTGTAATTCAAACCCCAATTGAAGAAAATTTAGGTCAGCCACCAAACTTTCCCACTAATGTGTTGTTTTGGGATAACGACTCAAGTTAGTACATTTGGACCTTGTTTAGAGGATAGTCATCAAGGCATTGCAACTGCTGCTCCGTTTCAACCCACTAGCTCGTCATCATTGGCATCGACAAGTAATAGGCCAGACAGAATGCTTGTGATTGACATTCCAAGGCAGGTTAATGAAGAGGAAGATGAAAAATCGCCTGTCCCTTCGCGTTTGAGGTCGTTCAAAAGGCTTCTGAGTGGTAATATAAAGTTCAACTCTTGGAGTCCTAGAAATGCGGATATGGTACGAGGAAGTAGCAGTGAGAGTTGATATCCCCATCCAATGTCTTGTATGTAATTATGCACATACATTTACTTTTTCACGCCCTTTGTTTCTGGCTTCCCTTACTCTTGCGGTTAGCCTTTTTTAGCTTTATGGAAGAGGGAACCCTTGCTTGGTAAAAACTCAAGTAAAACTGATATCAGTACTAGTCTTGGAAATGCCTTTAAGATGAGTAACCATTTTTATCTTTTTGTCCTTAATGCCATAGCTCGGGTTGGTGTTTATCTTGCAGTGTAATAGTTAATTAAGGATCAAGGCAAAACTAGGATAAATTAAATTAATGAGGAAATTACTAGAAAAGAAGACATATGTGATGGTTTTATTAACTCTGAATTAAATTAATTTGTGCCAAAAGCAGCCCTCCATTATCCCTCCAACTGCGTGCAAGTACTCCTAAAAAATAAAAATCCCATCGGCTAAGAGTTGGAGTGTTTTCTGGTAGCATATCTTTCTAGTTTTATTTATTAATTTCTCTTTTAAAGTATTGGTCCTTTAATTGTGAGGATGTTGTTAGTTCTTTCTTCTTTTATCAAGCTTCACAGTTATCGAGAGTATTGTTCGTCTTTCACCGCGATTACTACCTCTGCATGGGTTTCTTTGCTTATGACGCTTTTCTCCCCTTCTCAAGTCAATATGGATGAAATATTACTTGAGACTTTTCAAGAAGACAAAAAGATTAGATTATTGCGTAATACTCTTTAGTCATTGATTGGAAGTTTTTAATTAGTAGACTTAAGTGACGCTCCATTTACCATACTCATATACTATTATCTGTACACTTAATATTTGTAATTGGAATGCTGATATCACTCTTTCTGGATAATCTATTTAGGTCGTGACAATCAATGGGATTTGGCAATCCACCAGCCTTGAGTTCTCTGCTAGAAAGACATGGCGATCTTGCAGTCACCAGTAGGCCAAGTGTAGCTTCTGTTACTAGTAAAATAACTTGTGGTGCTACTACTTCTGGAGCTGACCCTATGTCGTTTCAATATACGTCTCTGCCTTATACCTATTCTTCTCTAGATGACATTCAAGGAACTTGTCTGTCTTACCCACACGATCGCAATACTGAAAATCTTATGATGGATTGTTTTGTTAACCCCAATGGCTTATCAAATCACCAGTATAATCCAGATTTGATCAATGTTAGAAGCAATGTCTCTAATCTCCGACAGTTGATTGATGGTAATAATTTGAACACCACAAATTGTTACATGAATGGAGGTGTTTTTTCCACAGACTATCAGCACCCGGAGATTAGAATGCAATTCATGCCAGTGAGAGCCACAGATCATCCAATGACCACACAGGTAGGAGAACCCAAAGCTAGTAGCCTTAGTAGGTCACAGATAAGTGGAACCTTTTCCAATTTAGGAGCTAGGGCATCTATTTTGCAGCATGATGAGAACTTTGTTCAGTTCGGTTCTCCAGAAAAAATTGATGGAAGTTTTCTGACGCTTGGAACTGGAGCTAATCCAGAAACCAGATTCCGCAGAAAATTTAGTACCCGGGAGATTGCCAATAAATTGGACGAAGTTGATTCTTCCAATTACAACTATCATGCTAGACAAACTGCAAGAAACCCTCTGACTCATACAGAATATGCTGGTAGAACTACAAGCTTCCAAAATAGTGCTGAGGGATTGTCAGGTTCATCGTGCAATTTAAGTGGCCAGATCTTCACTTGTAATGATGTTGGCATCGATAGAGAGCACAACACCTGGCCAAAGTCACTCCCACTCCACACTTTTCTGTCTATACAAGCTGATAAACATCCTAATCATTCTGTAAACAGCGCTAGAGATTCGGATTTTCAAGTTGATATGGCTCCTTCCTCGATGCCTTTTGGCAGCACTTTCATTTCCCATCCTGAATGTACTAGGTGGTCTGCAATGGTGTCAGAATCAGCTGTGCCTACCTTGTTTCCGAATCAATTAACATCACACCAGCAACAGAATTGCTATATGGAAAGTTCCACGAGAGTCTCATCAGAGTCTTTCTTGAATTTCCATCGACTCCAGAATCAAGGAAGCTCCATCAGGCATGCTAAATTAGGTCAGTCACGCCTAAGCTTGCTTTTCAATTCCACAATCTAATATTGAACTCATTACTTCGCAATTTTTGGGGTACTGACCTCCTCCTGTCTTCATATATCTATAATGCTGGAGGTTCTTAGCTAAAGATAGGCAGGGAAGTAGTTCTTGTTCCTACTTATTTGCTAGTTGAGATACTGGATTTTTTTTCACTTTCATCAAACAATTAAGTGCATAATCATGTTGGTCTACTGCACTTTGTAAATGTTCAAATATTACTAATGTATATAAATGATAAGGAAAAGATTGGGACACAGCTTTAAACAATCTGAAGATTTTCTTACCTGCTCTTTAATGAGAAAACAACTCTAGATCAGCAGCGTTTCTGCATCCTATATACTGAGTTTGAAATCCACTATGGGCTCAAGTGTTCCAATGTTGCGCCCAATTTTATACATCTATACCATTTTGGTAATTTTTGCATATTTCCTTGGAACAATTTGGAGGCTCTACATGCTATTATTTGGGTAAATTAGGGCTGGGCTTCGCAACCTATTTGAATCTGTAAATTTGGGGGTCCCCACATGAAGAAAATTGTCAATTTAGTCGTTAAAATCGCATGCAACTTTAAGTTGAATTGGAGACAAATGAAAGCGGTTGACAATTTTTCCCTCTGGCTACAAGTGATGTGAAAGCTGCGTTCAATTTTTACATTTACATTTATGTTTTCAATCACTTGGGAATCCAGATTGACCAATTTAAACAGGTTGGGAACCAAAAACCTCACCTTTAAAGATTGGGGACCCATAACCATACCACATGTGAAGTTATAACCTCAATCCATTTAGTCACTTGTCTCTGTCCAGGAAAAGAGATTCGAGATACCGAAGGGGCATTGAAATGACATACTGAAATTATTTTATTTTTCTGTGTCTTTGTTGTGTAGAAAGAGTTAAGAGAGTTGGATTATTGTATGTCTCTTATTCACAATTTCAACAAAATGTCTTCTTTTGAACTTTGCAGGAAACTTGGTGCCACTTTCAGAAGGTCATGTTGTTGACAATGGTCCTTGTCCCACAAGGGCTCAACCAGTTGGTAAGGTCTTCTACCTTATTTTATTTGCACGAGTGTTGGATCAAGGCCACTATCACTAATAAAATTTTAGTAAGGGATGGAAAACATTTTTATGCCATAAATCAACAAATGCCAACTGTGAACTTGTTAATTTCTGTTAGCAAGTAGTTTCTTCTCTGAACTGTCTTGTTTTATTTGCAGGAAATCTGATTGCACTTTCAGAAGGAAGGGTGACAGGAGTTGTCAATCCCTCTCCAATTAGTGTTCAACCAATTGGTAAGGCATATACCTTATTTGCATCTTCCATTTGTGTCGATCAATATCATTATTGCACTACAAGAGCTGGGTAGCAGTGATTTTAACTTCCTTTTCAGTCCATTGAAAAGGTCTATATAACCAGAGTAATGTGGCGATAGGACGGATTCATGTTGTAGACCCCAAATAGGACTTTGATGTTTTATAAATAGAGCCACAGTCCCAGTCTTTAAAGGTCTTCTACAAGTAGCTATCCGGTTTTGTTGAGTTGATGAGTAACATTAATATATTTACTACCTCAGGACAATGAATACATAACTTGATGCAATTTTATGTTGGCTACTTTCCTCAGGTCAACAACCTTCTTGTCATAATGTTTGTTCTGTCCAAGCCCGTGGGCATGGTATGATTCCTGAGAGAAGTGGTTTCCAACTTTCAGGAAGTAGCACTTTCCAATCTGCTCCAGGGGGTCCATTCCCTAAGAGGCTAGGCGTTCTACCCAATGATTTGGCTGCTGCTCAAGCTGCTGAAGGTGTGTATCCCTCAATTAACAAGAAATTCACACGTGGCAATGGTTTTTTCCCTTGAAAAGGAAGAACATAAATCTATGACTGGGACAAAATATTCTGCGTCCAAAGAATTTATCTGGCATATGCAAGCAGTAACCTCTATTGAAGAGCTATCAGGAACACACGTTATGATGTCTCATCCACCTGATTACAAATGTACTATAATGGTGATAAAATGTCGAAGTGCCAGAATTCTCTTGTACATATGAAAAAGCAAGGGAAATAGGGCAGAACCCAGGCAAAGAGTATGTTGCCTTTGCTCTGGTTTCAATTTTGACATAGTATTTGGTAATATTTTTCAGGTGACCTGCATCAGATTCAAAATTGTCAACTGCTTCATTATCCTCAAATGCCTGTTGGACATCCAATTGCCATGGGTATTTGCCTTCAACTTGTTGCCCGTGCTATATTTATTGATCTTGGATGTGTTACAATATCCCGACTTCTATGTGACTGAGATCACTTTATTTTTTACCAGTCCCTCCTCAAGGCCCTTTCCCCACTCATGTTAATCCGCATGGACTCTCAGTTACTGCAGGTACTTACAATGAAAATCCTTACTGATATTAGATAAATTTTACTATGCTTCATATTTCATGACAAGATTTTAGTTCGCTTGTAATCAATCATTTCTTTATGTAATCTAGGACAATCCCATTTGCCAACTCAGTTGTCTAAGGAATTTCCTAAAGCTGATTATGCAGAAGGTATTTATTATGCTTCTACTTTGATATGCATTTAATAATTTCTAGGAGCAGCATCCCGTGATGATGGCCATAAGTTTTGGTACTTTACAGGACCTGTTATTCCAGTTGCAAAAGTAGATTTCCAAAATCAGGCTTCTAATGTTCTTTGTCGGCCATCTCTTAAAAGAAGAGCAACTGAAAATCCTGCAGCTGCTCCATTAGTTCAACGTAGGAAGATAGTTCCTCGACCTGTTAAACATCATTCTGGATCTTACCAACAGAAGTATATTCCACCACCTGTTCCTGCTGCTCCTCTTCATATAAAATGGCAAGGTATCTGAATTATCCCTTTCACTTGCAATCACTTTTTGACATGATCTGGATAGTTTTGTTATTTTAAAAATTTGTGTAGTCGCTGTGACTTGGACACTGTCCTCCATACGCTTATCATGTAATTTTATTATTTTCAAATTCCAGCCCACTTTATGCTTGAGTTGTTTTGCTCCTATCTTGATTTTGGCTTGGTCGAGTTTAAGTTTTTTGAGACTATCTTCTTTTTTGGTGTAATATGCCCCACTCTTTCTTATACATGTCATTACTCATTAGCGGACTTTAGAAAACCTGTGTGGTTGCAAGTAAACTGGCAGATAAGTGAGCTGATAGTCGGATGGACTTCATTTACTTCCCCTTTTTTATGCTAGCTACGTTGTACAAGAAACACACATGATCTATGTTATGCTAAACCGGCAGATTTTTTTTTAATGGGTCGCTATAATGGCAATTTTAGTCCAGTAACTGACTGTTAAAACACGTTTGCAGGGTTGGAGGAACCTCCTAAGCCAACAGGACAAAATTGCCTCTTATGCAAGAGGGATCTCTCGTTCGCACCAGAAGGTCCAATACATCAGCCTGCTGTCTCACCGGCCGTTGCCGTTCTTCCCTGCGGACATGCATTTCACGACCACTGTTTACAAAAAATTACGCCTCAAGACCAATCAAAAAGTCCTCCTTGCATTCCTTGTGCCATTGGTGAAACTTGAAGTTTCTCGTTTTTGCCTTCGCCTTTTTGGGCTTCTACCAGAAAACAAATTAATCAAAGATGTTTCCAAACTTTTGTGAAGGAACAAAGTAGAACTTTAAGAGAGTTACTAGCTGGAATTAGGTATGATTCATGGAGACATGCTACATGCATAGATATTGAAATTTTAATCGAGCTCAGAATATATGTTATAAGAGATGGGACTTATATTCACCTCTGCATATGTTTGCCAGCTGATTAAATTGAGTCTCATGTCACTTCAAGAGATGGGACTTATATATAGTATGTTTGGTACAATGCGTTGTTAGCACTTAGCACTGAGAAAGTATTGCGTGCTGAATATGTAAACTCTATTCTCGCCCACATTTCAGTGCCATTTGCCATCATTTTCCTCGAACCCACCAGTTGTTTATAGGCTTAACTTGAAAACCAAAATTTGCTATTATTAATAATCCGCCGTCAACATGTGCGTGATCTGGATCACAGAACATCGGCATGTGCCCAAATTTCTCATCCACTCCATTCAATTAGCGTAAAAACAAAATATGGGATTCGTTCCCTATCATCCCATATGACAATTCTAAGCATTTTAATTTTTACTCTCTCTCTCTCTGTGTGACTAATGCAATGAAATTGCTAAAAAATTAAAATTGATTTAAGTCCATGATTTAATACAAACATATTCCAAAGCTTCTTTGATAAGCAGACAAACTTTAATTATAAATATGCATTTTATTCACTTTTTAACTGTACGTTTCATATGACTCTCTAACTTTATAATCTCATCGAACTTTATCAAATGAATAACATTTACAATAGTTTAACCTTCAAAACCAATCAACCTACCTACTAAGGTACATAAATCTAAAACCTTTCCAAAGTTATTACAGCATTTGACTTTTATAAGAGGACACCAACCATGGGTAGCTAAGACAGTGAGCGTTTGGCTAATTAGCTTATAAGTGAAAAGTAAGTTTTAATTGTTGACGATTCTTTGCATCCTTGCATTCCTTGTTGATATATGGAATAGTATACAGAAATGCATTCAGATTCTGACTTGTAATAGCAGTCTTCGTATGACAGCGTTGAGTCTCTGACTATTCCAACATGACAATTGCCCCCAAAGAAATCACACGTGACCGTTATTCCTGTTATAATATTTTTCTACTTATAAACTCCTTTTCGCGTTGTATTTCCTTCTAAGAAACTCCCCACACCCCACCCCTCCACACCCTACCTAGATTGTTATTTGTCTATGCCCTAAAGAAAATATTTCCTAGAGAGCCCCAGAAATAGAAGAAAAAACTCAAGTTAGCTAATAGGGTTGTTTTGTTCCCTTTTCTTGTCAAAAAGTGAGAAATTGTGAGGTTTTGTTATTGATCGAATTTCAAGGAAATACGAGAAATAGATACAATGTTTCAAGAAAAGGGTGAGCCTATATATGGAGACGGGGTTGCATGGCTTAGGGGTGCAATGATAGGAAAAGGGGGTTTTGGGCGTGTTTATTTGGCTACTTTGAAGAATCCCAAATCAAAATACAGCTGTTTGCCGTCTGTGATGGCTGTAAAATCGGCTGAGGTTTCGGTTTCTGGTTCAATTCAGAAGGAGAGGGAGGTTTTGAGCAATGTCAAGGGATGCCCTGATATAATTAGGTGTTTTGGTGAAGAGACAACAATGGGGGAGAATGGTGTGATGGCGTATAATCTGCTTTTAGAGTATGGTTCTGGTGGAACATTAGCGGATAGAATCAAGAAATCGGGTGGCAAAGGATTGTCTGAATCCGAAGTTAGGGTATATGCGAGGTCTATACTTCAAGGGTTAAATCATATTCATGGCATTGGTTATGTTCATTGTGACTTAAAACCCGATAATATTTTACTAGTTCACAGTGGTCGAAAAACCAGGGTTTCTGAGTTTAGGGCAAAAATCGGCGATTTTGGGTTGGCGAAGAGGGCGCAGGGGAACAAGAAGAGGAAACTGGAGCCTTATTGGAGGGGTACTCCGCGGTATTTGGCTCCGGAGGCTGTAGTGGATAATGTGCAAGAGTTTCCCTCTGATATTTGGGCATTTGGGTGTATTGTTCTTGAGATGTTAACTGGGAAACCTCCTTGGGATGGGGAAAAGGAATCAAATGCAGAGGATATTCTTCGTAAGATTAAAGACGGGCACGAATTGCCGAAAATTCCAAGTGAGATATCTAAGGAGGCAAGAAATTTTCTTAAGGGTTGCTTTGTGAGGAAACCAATGTTTAGATTGACAGCAGAAATGTTGTTGAATCATCCATTTTTAGAAGGTTTGGTCGACGACGAGCATGAGGCTGAAGAATTTGAGGAGGTTGAAGATTTGAATGAGATTGAATCTATTTTGTTAGTGTATGATAGTGAGGATGAAATAAGTAGTAGCTCATTCCAAGATTATTGTAGCTTTGATTCTGGGGAGGATTTCTTCAATTATTTGTCTGAAGAAGATGTGGAGGATGAAATCGTATCCCATTTCGACGAAGGAAAATCGAAAGAAGAGGAAACCGATGGTGTCGCTAGCTCCATCATTGATTCTGGATTTGATCAACCAATCAAACCATCAATATCATCAAGAACTGAGCGACGATATCCAGTTTCTCATACGATTCCTGCAGGTGTCTAGCAAGATGGAATCAATTTTGATGGCGAGATAGGGAGTTCAATTTTGCTTTGTTGTATGTTCAGTTGATGGTTTATAGGTTATACTTTACCTAAATATACTAGGAATTGATGCATTAGATAGATTCTAGTGTTCTGCTAACTCGTAGCATTTATTCAATTCATTTTATTGTTTTAGTTTCCATTTTCATTGTTTCAATTTGTTTAGAGTGGAATGCATTGCTAAATCAACACTTCCATTTTATTCCTTGTTTACCAGAAGTTGCATTGCATTAGCCAAGTATTGGAATACAGAAGTTAATCATGTTCTACACTAATTCTTTTCTCCATACTGAAAAAACTTGGAGCAGTGTGTCTTTTGCTTGTATTCATTTCCTTTTTATAACTCTCATAACTTAGTTTTTATGAAATCTAAAACACTCGAGGGCTATTTGCTTTTACTTCTTGTAGACGAGCTTCATAAAGAAGCTATCTTATACATGTTCTCTAAATGCTCTTTAGTCGGATAAAACATTTTTTGTGAAATTATCCAAACATGTTCCAAAGCAGCTTCTTAATTTCACAAAAAGTTTTTTGAGTTTCCAAAAGTCTTGCAACCTGTGCATTGTCAAGATCCGTGTTGTTGATTTAAAAAATAATTTTTAAAATGGATGAACGTGACACGTCTGTCAAGTGTGAAGTTGTAAAACAAGTTGTACAAATAGCATGATTAGTTAGTTATCTTGGTCTCTTTCATTTTCATCCTTGATGTAAAATCTGCAAGTAAATTGTATTATTGTCATAAAATATCATTTCTAATGAATTGCAGATTGATGATGTTGAACCACCAGTTATTTAAGGTGAGAATGCCGTCAGTATACAGAATGCCAAACCATTTGACGAGAATGATGAGCATTTGAGTTTATCGAAGAAAGATCGAGTAATACATTAATCACTCATGTCGAATGATACCTTAATCACTCGTATATCAATAAATTCACATTTTTTTTGATAGCTGTGGATGTTTGGTCCAGCTTGGGCGCACCTCGACTAATCTCATAGGATCTTGAAGTTTACGGCTTGATACTCACCTGAGTGACATTGAGGGACTCGAATTGGTGATCATTGCGGAATAAACCCAAGACATAACCAATTGAGCAACCCCTTTGGATTAATTCACAAATTTAGCCCATCTTTGTTTCTAATTTTAATGAAAATTTGTACGGTTGCAATGGGAAGCGGTCCTTTTTTTTTTTACCAGTTTGTCTAATAGTGAGATCCATTTGTTTGGAAAAAATGGTCAAAAAATCCATTATTGTGTTAAAATAACGGGAAACAAATGGGTCCTTAAACTATTGTCTTATTATAGTATATACTGCTCTTGGAAGTAACAATTTCGATGGTAAACTAAAGAAAGCATAAATATACAAGTAACTAAAGCATTGTGAAGCAGACGCGTTTTCGTGAGTCTAGGAAGTGTTCACAATGTTAATAACATCGCTTTAGTGCTATTAGTGTCAAACGTCAACTAGAGGGTTAAACTGGCCTGTTATAATTGGGTAAGGTCCATGTTGAATACAGTTGTTGGTTTTCTCCATTTCTGAACAGCCTTAATTTTAATAAACTTTTCCTTGTCAAATTCTAAACCAGATCCATGAGCAAATCCTACAAAACCAGCCTAAATATTGAGGTTCATGAATCTAAAACTCATAAAGTTCTTCCCACATTTGACTTTTAAGTAGAAGATTATCATGGCAATTATAGTTGGTGAAAGCAATGATGGTCACACAACTTATAATGAACTTTTAGCACATGTTTGTCAATACTTATAAGTGATTATAATTAGTGAGTTCCAAGAAATTTGCGGTTAAAAAGTAGGTAAAAGTTATGAATTCTATGAATTGTGTATTGTTGATTTTTATCTTGCAAGTGGACGATCATTAAGTAATATAATAAGTAGTAGAGCGTCGAACACACTATGATTAATCACACAACTAATGAATTGAGTTTTGATTTTAAGTATATCTAATTATCAACTAAATTTAACAAGCAAACCAAAACTTACAAATAATCGAATCACAAAAGTACTAGGATCTTGTATTCATCATTTGTAACCTATTTTAATTTTCAATTATCTGTTTATAATAAATTCTTACTTCATGTGAAAATCAATTATCCAATTATAATTAACAATAACCTTTCTCAAGGTAAGTCCGTCAGTCCGTCCTATACTTATATGTGAAATTAATTATCTCTAATTAATTTGCGAACATATAAATATGTATTAGTTCACAAAGGTATCACATAACGATTTCATAGAGCATAATGATATCTCTATATATTACTAAATCATATATTTTTTATTATCACATTTATAAGTAATCTCTTGAAAACCATATAAATCAAAATCACCTGAAAAATAAAAAATTAAACAAAAATGAACAATTAATTAATAAAGAGTTGAGAATGCTTTATCAAAACTCTAGACACAAAGGCCTTAACATATCATGTTTTGGTAACTAAAACTCGTTTTGTCGTTTTATAGTTTGATAAAAGTGATACATAAGAATATAGGACAATCGCATGAATAAGTAGAATTTTTTTAATTTAATAACAAATTCATTAAAAGAAAGATTGGATGTTCTAACATGTAATCTCTCGACTTAACTTGCAACGAATATAATGTAATTTCATTCTCATTAGCAAACATGAAAATAAATCAATCTTGTCAATTCAACCCAATTTATATAATGTAAAACCCTAATATTGAAACAAGACAAGAGTAGAAGTTAATTAACTACATCACTCGTACTAACAAATAAACTAGCCAAGAAACATGATGCAGATATCAAGACATGAATAACTTGACATAGACATCAACCGGTAAATTCAAAGAATGAGAAGATAGAATGAATTTCAACAATCTTTATACTTGAATTCCTACGAGTTTCTTGAGTCCTCCCTTTGATTTCTCCTAAAAAACTAATTTTGATGTGTTCTCTTTGACATCTAAGATGTACCTTTTTTTGCTTAATCTAGATTTGATCTTTATATAGTAGTTTACTTGCGTTGGAAGTCATATCCCTAGAATCCTTGAAGTATATAATTGATTTAGGAAACAAGATTTCCTAAGCCATTGTTTGCAAACCATTATTTGGGAAAAAAATGTTTTTTGAATAGTGATTTTTTTGGAGAAATGTGTGGTTAAAAAATAGAAAAACAATTGGATTTATATGTAAAATTATTTTCTGAAAGAATATATGGTTGAAAATGAACTTTTTTAAAGATGGGAATCAAAACAGGTCTCGCTGAGGCCACACTCTGCTACTGCGGTCTCAATGAGACTAATGGGAAAATATTTGCCTCATTGTGGCCTTAGTCAAGCATTATATGGTCGCAGTCCTTTAGCTTTTAATACCTTGGTCCCTAGTTTACAATTTTCGTCCAAATTTAGTCTCTTAGTTACACGTGCATAACTTTCAACTGACAACTCCAAATTGCGATCAATTTTTTACGTTGAACTAGAAATTCAATTATCTTATAAATGTTATATCATTTTTTCCTATGTAGAATAGAAGATTGATTTTTAAAAGTTACCTAGATAAAAATTGACTATCATAGATGTCACATGTAAAGACAATTAAATGTAACATTGCTTAACATCTCATCATCTCCATAATTTTCCCTTGTTTATATAAGATGAGAATGTCACATAAAGGACTATATTTGAGTATGCCTACCGTGTTTGTAACGCTCTTCTAGTTTTAAAGGATGAGAAAATCCATTTATTTATTTTTATTTATTTTATTTTTTTAAAATTATATTTAAATGCTTGTTTTCAATTTTAGAATTTTCACTAGAAACACTCAAAACGTTTTCAATGTTTTACTAAACTAAAAACAGCTAAACAAACACACTCTAATTTTTCAAATATCTTAAATTGCTCTTAAAAGGCACAGTAATGCTAAATTTACATTCATTTCTTTACAACAATTTTGATATCCCTTTTGTTTTCAAAAAAACTGTAGGCTGATTTTTTTTTTTTTTTAAACTATCAAATGGTGTTTTGACACGTGATACAATATAAACAATGATGTAAAAGACATAATTGTTTATTTTAAAATGATATTGGTTATCTTCATCTAATCATCTTGGATTAGGTAGCTCATAAAATCCATTTTAGAGGTGACTTCCACAGAGGGTTATTACATTTATAATTTAGGTGAAGATTCTTTGTAGCAGACTTGTTGTAAAGAAATAAATATTATCTGATGTTTACCAAAATGGGTTATCCTTTTCGTAAAAGACATCGCCCATGCTTCACATGACCGTTATTCCCGTTATGTAATAGAAATTTGTTTTCGTTGTATGTCGGCCTAAGAAACGTGGCCGTTTAATTCTTTTACCCCACTCTTTTTAAGCCTTAAACTAAATAAATCAGAAACGTCCAATTGAATTATTTGAGGTTGCAAATTCAGGATTGTATTTGATCCAGTTTCAAGAAAATTCGGGAAATAGGTATAGAGTATATATAGGAGAAGGTACAATGGATTGGAAGGGAAAAGAAGAGGTTCAAGAAAAAGGTTCACCAAAATATGGAGATGGGATTGCATGGTTTAGGGGTGCAATGATAGGAAAAGGGGGTTTTGGGCGTGTTTATTTGGCTACTTCGAAGAATCCCAGATCAAAATACAGCTGTTTTCCTTCTGTGATGGCAGTAAAATCTGCTGAGGTTTCTGTTTCTGCTTCAATTCAGAAGGAGAGGGAGGTTTACAGCAATGTCAAAGGTTGCCCTAATATAATTAGGTGTATAGGTGAAGAGACAACAATCGGGGAGAATGGTGTGATGGCATATAATTTGCTTTTGGAGTATGGTTCTGGTGGAACATTATCGGATAGAATCAAGAAATTGGGTGGCAATGGATTGTCTGAATCCGAAGTTAGGGTATATGCAAGGTCTATACTTCAAGGGTTAAATCATATTCATGGCATTGGTTATGTTCATTGTGATTTAAAACCCGATAATGTTTTACTTGTTCATAGTGGCAGAAGAACCGGGGATTATGAGTTTAGGGCGAAAATTGGCGATTTTGGGTTGGCGAAGAGGGCACAAGGGAAGAAGAAGAGGAAATTGGAGCCTTATTTGAGGGGTACTCCAGAATATTTGTCTCCGGAGGCTGTGGTGGATAATGTGCAAGAGTTTCCCTCTGATATTTGGGCATTTGGGTGTATTGTTCGGGAGATGTTAACAGGGAAACCTCCTTGGGATGGGGAAAAGGAATCAAATGAAGAGGATATTCTTCGTAAGATCAAAGAAGGGTGCGTATTGCCAGATTTTCCAAATAATATATCAAAGGAGGCAAGGGATTTTCTTAAGGGTTGCTTTGTCAGGAAACCTATGTTCAGATTGACAGCAGAAATGTTGTTGAATCATCCGTTTTTAGAAGGCTTGGGCGACGATGGTGATGAGGATGAAGAATTCGAGGAGGTTGAAGATTTGAATGAGATTGAGTCTATTCTGTTAGTATATGAAAGTGATGATGAATTAAATAGTAGCTCGTCTCAAGATTGTTGTAGCTTCGACGCCGTGGAGGAGTCTGAAGAAGATGTTGAGGACGAAGTCATATCCAATTTTGATGAAGAAAATCAGAAGAAGAAACTGAGGATGTCAAGAGCTCCATCTCTGATCCTGGGTTCGACCAATCAATCAAGTCATCAATACAGATTTCATCAAAAACAAACCAGGATATGATATGATTCCTGCAGGAGGCTAGCCATATATTTGATGAGATACTGATACAATTTTGATGGTGAAAAATGGAGTTCAATTTTTCTTTGTTTATGTTCAATTGATTATGTACAGGCTATCGTTTACTTAAATACTAGGAATAGATTAATGGAATAAGAATAATTCTAGTTTTCAGCCAGATGTAGCTTTTCTTCAATTTATGATACTGCTTCTGTTTTCCCTTTTAATTGTATCACTCATAAGTTGCATTGCATAGCTAGTGCAGAAATATTTTCTCTTTTTTCGACCGTGAATTGACATACTATAAATTTGTCCTAATATTCTCATGAACGACATATATATAATGGATGGATTTATTAGGTATAGATATAGATTGAGAGACTTGAGATCGCCGTTGTAGACTCCTCTTCTTCAAGGTGAAATGAGTAGACGCAAGTCTTATTCTTCGCTTGTTCTCATTTTCTTACTACTATTTCAAATAGTAAACTTAAATCGTTTAATCTTTTCATATTTTCAAGGCTCGGCTTCCCTTAAGTGGTTAGATGAGATAGTTCAACATGATAGTCTATATATTTTCAATTAAAGTTGGCTTATATAGATTTAGGGCGTGTTCGATCGTACTTATAATTCAATTAAAATTGAAAATATAATCGTTATTGAGTCTCACTTGTCCAACAAAATTCAACAATAACAGCTATTTTTTCAATTTTAATCTCTACCGAACACCCCCTTATTACATATGAGATAGGATGAACTAAAATCTTATCGTCTTATCGAGTTCTATCAGTACTACATAACAAATATGATCATAAGGCTTTATTGATCTTTTTTCTGGTTGTTGACAAGGGTGAACAAAAAATAAAACTGCAAAATTGAATCAAACCATTGGTTTTAAAACCGTGGTTTCGGATCATGAGAACCTGTGAACGTTTCGATTCTGAACCATTTTTTATAACAAAAACTGTTTAAAATTGAACCAAACTAATATAATTTTAAAAATCAAAGCTACCACTGTTCACCATTTCACTTCTCAAACCTACCATAACCCTTCTTGCTACATTCCGAAGAGCTAGTAGTCCAAAGGTCCTATTCTGATGATCGAAATTCCCAGTATAAATATTATAAAAATCTATCGCATTCTATTTTTATATAGGTTTGGAAGCCGTCACTCTTACGTCATAGGCTTGTGTTTGGTGTTGGTTTTATCACTACAATATAAAAGAGGCAAAAACTTGGCACGTCACGTGTCAAGATTTCCCATCGTCATCGTAATTCAAATTTTTTTTTCGCCCATCAACATTTCCCCGACGCGCCACTCCGTCTTTACTCTTTCTCCATTTTTGCACTCAACCAACCACACATCTTTATTCCTCCATTCCATACCCCAACATTGACCCATATTGTAAGATTCCTCATTTCATCTTCTTCTATTTTTTGAATTTTTCTCTCTCTATGTTCTTCTCTTTATATGTTGTTCTAATTTTGTCAAGATATTTATGTTTGACCATCCCAAGACCTTGTTTTTGCAGGGTTTGAAGTTTTCATTGTCTGACGTCTGAAATTGATAAAGAGATTGCTCAAAATTGTGATTGAAATAAACTATTTTCGTACATAATGCCATTTTTTTGTTATGAATCTGAGTATGGTGGATATGTTTGTTGATTGTTTCATTGTTTCCATATCAATGCAATGAAATTTTTTGAAAGATTTTTAATCTTTTTTACTTGAAAATGTTACAGGTAATTTCAAACAACATACGCCATTAATCGGTACTGTGCTTAAGTCCAAAGTTTGAATTGATTGTGAGATTTTTTATGATTGTGGAATTAATTAAAATTGTTTCTTGTGTCTGATCCCTAAAAAAAAGGGATTTTTGGATACAATGCGTGGGTAAAAATGTTATTCACGCCTAAGAATGATTTTTAGCTTATGATGTTAATTGAGTTTATAATTTGATTTTATTTGGGTGTAGTGTGTGTATCTCAAAATTTAGTTGAAAGTTTAATGAAAATGTAATTGATAGCAAGAAAAAAAAAAGTCTCAACGCAGCCTGGATACTGGCATCGTGTTCGCGCGGTGTTTGGACACGACGCGGACACAGTGTTTGTGTCCGCACAGCGCGGAGACACGGCAGAGACATTATTATTATTATTTTTTTAGATACCTTAAATCAATAATGAATAGTTGTTGACTTAATAATCTATTGTTATTACTTTATCAGGTCAATTAATATGTTTATATGTATGTGCATATGTGTTTAGGTAGATATGGATGGTGTTTCATTTGCATCAACCCAGATTAGTTTTCTCCACGTGTGATTTCTTTGTAGAATTGGTGGTTTATTGATTTTTGGATTTTAGTTACTTTAATTGGTGATTGTTGAAATTGAATTTTATCTGCATGTTTGGACCTTCTATGGATAAATTTAAAAAGTGTAATGATAAAACAGTGAGTAAAAGAGTTCGTTTACCTTCACTTCTTGCTGTGTGTGGCACGGGTTTCTCAAGTAATGATAGATGGTTGCCTTTTATTTTAATTTTGAGAGTAGAACATATATATTCTATCCTTTGCAAGGTAAAATTTATCAGATAGATGATGTTCACCCATGTTCTATGTATTATTGTGTTATATGGCTTTAATTAGCTCTTATTTGAGTTTTAGTTGCATTTTTAGTTTTCAATTTTCATTTTATTAACATGGATTAAAGTTTGAGTGATAATTCAAATTTGTAATGAAGTTTCTGTGATCATAGCAAATAGATGGAATCAAACCATTTACATTGGCTTTGATGTGTATTCTTAGAAGAAGGATAAATAAATAAAAAATTAAAAACAAATTGTCTCTGCGTCGTGGAGACAAGGTGTCCATGTCTCCGCGTTGCGCGAAGACAGCCGGATTTTTCTTTTGCTAGAAAAAATATTTTCATATTTTTGAAATTATTAACGAATTATTTCTTTTTTTTTTTGCGAAAAAATGAACATTTCATTCTTCGTATTAATACTAGAAAACATTCAATTCTATTAGATATTAATCTTTACAATTTTTATTCTTATATTTAAATTCAGAATAAAAAAACAGCAAAAAAAATCGATTCATTCCCACTAAAAACACAACTTCATTCTATGCACGAAAATCATGATTCCTTACGGAGGGAGTTGCCCCCAAGCCCCACGAGGGACATTCCCTCTCAACCTCCGCGACCTAACCGATCAGGTCGACTCCCGCTGGGGGCATTGCCTTCGAACCTCCACGAGGGGTGCTGCCCCCTCCACCCCGCGACTTGACCAATCAGGTCAATCACCACAGGCATTGCCCTCGAACTCCCACGAAGGGCATTGCCCCTCGACCCCATGATCTAACCAGTCAGGTCGATCCTGCTGAGGGCATTGCCTTAAAATCTCCATGAGAGGCGTTGCTCATTTGTGCTTTAATGTCATTATATTTGTGAGCTAATACTCCACCGTTTTCTTGTTTTACTCAATATGCAAAACTTACTCAAAGATCTCATGATTGAAATATTAGAACTGTGTTAAAATGTTATTTTCCCTTTTGAATTAGTGAATAATTTTGTCAGATTAAATTAATGTTGCATGTAATGTATTGAGAGTTCTCAAATACAATTTTTCATATTTTCAAGGTTGAATCAAGATACAATATATTTTTTAAACAGAAACCCATATTGTGAATGGATAAATCCTCAAATTGGTTTCTATTTGCATGTCGAGTTTGTAAATATAATTTGTATGTCGACTTTTATAGGCTTATTCTTTATTTTGTTACGCACTTATTTTTAACATTATCCAATTATGCACGTTCACCTCACTAGTAATATGAATAGAATGATCGTGCCATGAAACATTGGGACCGGCGGGTATACTGGGCTAACATGGAAAGCACCCATCGATTTCATCAAGTTGACCATGCTTTTAGTCTTAGAGGTCGACTTTTAATTTAGTCTTGCAAATCAATCAATAAATAAAATTTTTTTCTTCAAAAATATATTAAATTTGCTTATAATTACCTCGAAATAGTGTAGTGAAGTAGAGTAGTGAGACAATTTTATAATTACTTGGCCGACTATGAAAATAAAAGTTTGCTTATTTATGATGATGAAAATATCATTAACAGTACATAAGATTAGATCATCATTGTTGTCGTCCTCCGAATATTGCAAATCCAACTCATTTTCGCAATAAACTAGTGACATAATACCTCAAAAATGAATCTAGGTTTTGTGGGTTAGTAAACAAACATGATAACAACAATTGGAAACATCAATAAACATTAACAAGTGATTCCAACTGTTGAGATTACGACTTCCATAGTTGTAAGTGGATTGAATAATTGCATGATTTTGTGAAGTTCTCTTTTAGATTATAACATCGTCTTATTCTTTATTATATATTTGTCAAATATTTAACTTTTTTTTAACCATTTTGAAAATGATGTTCTCTTTTGGATACTCTGCAACATTTTTATTTTTATTTTTGCTAAAATTAAAATAATATTTTTTTTGAGTATCTATGGTTTAAACCAGCTTTGATGAATAATTTAATTAATTAAAATAATTTTTTTTTTTTTTTATCAAAGCTCTATCTCCTCTTCCCTTCTCGATCAATGTAGACTCTAGAAGGAAAAGTATTGAGGTCTCTCGCGCTTGTATTTAAATGATTTATCACTAATATAGGGTTGGATAATCCAAATCTCCCTAGTAGGATCCAAGTGGAGGCCTAATGTTCGTGGGTTTAGCAAGTGTATGTATCATCCATCGCATACCATTCTACTAAGTATTGAATTTAATAATTCTAAACTCGTCTGAANTTTTTTTTTTTTTTATCAAAGCTCTATCTCCTCTTCCCTTCTCGATCAATGTAGACTCTAGAAGGAAAAGTATTGAGGTCTCTCGCGCTTGTATTTAAATGATTTATCACTAATATAGGGTTGGATAATCCAAATCTCCCTAGTAGGATCCAAGTGGAGGCCTAATGTTCGTGGGTTTAGCAAGTGTATGTATCATCCATCGCATACCATTCTACTAAGTATTGAATTTAATAATTCTAAACTCGTCTGAAAGATCATTTTTAAGATAAGTGTTTCTAATTCTAATTAATCTAACTATTTTACGAATGCAATTGTAGTGTCACCACAACTTTTATTTGTTACACGTACACTCTTAAATTACTGTTATATATAAATTAATTGGTTCAAGAGCTTTAATTCTTAGAAAAAAACTCATTTTTTCGTTAGAAAAATTTGTAAGCATTGAAAACAACTTATAATCCCAATTTTATTTTATTTAAAAAAA
>CAIGRL010219316.1:0-14922 GCA_903798325.1 Fraxinus xanthoxyloides
CTTCTAGAGCTTGATATGAAAGATTGAGTAAATTTCTTATCTCAAATGATTTTCAAATGGAAAATGCGGATACTACACTTTTTATCAAAATAAAAAAGGATGACATAATTGTTGTACAAATTTACGTTGATTATATTATTTTTGGTGCAACTAATATTTCCTTTTGTGAAGAATTTCTTGATTGATCAACCTAGTTTCATCTATCTCATCAAGAATTATATTTTGCAAATAAACTTTCTCAATCTCATGTGTTTCTTATTCTTGATAGAAGTTTTCTTTGCCAACACTTATATTGAAGTGTAAATATCTCTTCATACTTAACTTGTATTGTTTTTTAAGAGAGATCATAAGGTTGAAAACTTTGATACAAAATACAAACCACTTCATTATCCATTATTCATCAAAGTTTACAATATAAATACTTGAGCTTTGCTATTTGCTATCTATTGAAATGTTATCCTAACATCTAAACACTTGACTTGATTATATCATTTGTTAAGAGATTTCTTTCAAAGTGTAAAATTATCACTTATATTTTGGTAGGTTCGAAAGCCTTACGAAAACTCAATTGTTGTTAAGGATATGTGCTCCTTATTGTAAGTCACTTAAGGATAAGTACTCCTTGTTGTAAGTCACTTGAGGATAAGTGCCCCTTGTTGTAAGTCACTTAAAGATTGATACTCATTGTTTGTAAGTTACTATTATAGTGTATTTGACTTTGCTCGTGACGAAGAGTTTGGTAACGGAGACGTAGAACACATTATGTATCGAGCCCCATTAAATTTGCTTGTTATATTTACATTATTGCACTTTACTTTAAACTGCTATTTATATTATGCTATATTCATACTTAAATTGAGTTATCAAATTCTCATATTTACTTATCGTATTACACTTTGCTTTTATATCTTGTGTATTTGATAAGTTTGAGACCTATTGTCGAAAAGTTTCAAAAACCAATTCACCCCCTATTGGTTAGTTATTCTTAGGTTGTAAACTTGTCCATTGTGGGTGAGATTAAGACTCAACCAAGTTAAATATTGGTTGTGGGTTGAAGTCATTTGGATTGGTTGTTTGGCAGAGAAAGGTAACGTGAAATTGAGCTTGAAAAATATCATTTTGAATATTCTAGGAGCGAGCATCCGTGACAATTGGTATCAAAACTTCAAGGTGGCGAATTTGATTAAAAAATCTGATAAAATCTGAACAGAAAACTGCCTGAATGAAATTAGAAAATGTATTTGAAAGTTTTTCCAAAAACTATGAAAAAATCGAAGCCATTTTCTTATTTTCAGCCAGACCACTCACCGATGAACAAACAGAGACCACTGGCATGACGTACAGGAGGAGGTGGTCCCGAAGGTCGGGCGTATGTTATCGTAGGCAACTCGTTGTGACCACTAGCAGAGGCCTTAAGTGGCGTGCGAGGGCACGTCGACGAGAATCTTGGGGAGGTCTATTTAGGCAATTTGTTCTTGACAATTTATTTGACATTTTGGTATCGCTAATTTTCTGTTTTAGATTATATGGTGAAGTCTGGATGATTTTGCTCGTTACGCGTTTGGGAATCGATTGTGGTTGATTGATTTTTACAATTGTTGGAGATTTTAGGGCGAATAGTGGTAGCCTTATGACTGGGGTCACTGTGCTGAGTAACCGTTGCTTGTGCTAGAAATTTAGGAATTATTGCTTTGTTTGAAGTGTTGAATTTGATTACAAGTTGTTAATTGTCTTCGTGCTTTAATTGTCATTTAGTCACCGTATGAGACTGCATTGCGTGAGAATTTGATTTTTTTTGTTGACATTCCTTCGTATTGCATTGATAATTCTGTTAGAACACTTACACTTGACCTATTTATATACTTTATTTTTACTGTTTTTCAAAACATCTTCATATTTTGAAGTTGGGATTTTCAATGAAAACTGGAAATTTTCAATTTGGAAACAAAAAAATGAAAGAGATTTTGATTCAACAAAAAATCTCAAAAGTCATAAATGACAAATTTCCTACAAATTTAATAGAAGCACAAAAAGAAGAATTTGATGAATTTATTTACACTTCAATTATTTTACACCCATCTGACACTGTTTTAAAAAAAATTGAAAAATTTGATTATACAAAAGAATTTTGAAAAAAGTTGGAAGAATTATATTTGCTTAAACCTACTCCTAATAAGTTGTACTTACTCGAAAGATTTTTCAGTTTTAAAATGGATCTTTCAATGGATCTTGATGACAATATGAATATTTTTAACAAAATTATTTAAGATATCGTTAATTGTGATGACGTTAATTGTGATGAGAATGTGTTTGAAACATATAATTCTATTATTTTATTTAATTTTATGTTTGATTCATATAGAGAGGTCAATATTGTGATTAAATATGGTAGAGACACATTAACACCCGAGATTGTCATTGATTATCTTAGAAGTAAAGAGATGAAAATTAAGGCTGAAAAAGAGGATAAAAGAAGTGGTGAGTTACATATGATGATGAGTAGAATGAAGTTTAAGCAGATGAATTTGTTAGAGCTCAAGACTGTAGTGATTCGAGTAGTGACTTGAGTGATGAGGTGGTAAGAAGAAAGGCAAGGGCTAGGACAAGTTCGGTGGTATGCGGTGTTATAGTTGTGGTAAGTCTAGATACTTTGTGATGGACTGTCCCAACAAGAAAGATTAGCAAAATGATAAGATGAGAGGTGAGACAAATGTGGTTAGAGGGTCGAGTGATAACCCTAGTGAGGTTTATTAAGAGTAAACATAGCTACTGCATGTACATCTGTTTGTAATCATTTCTCTATGTGTATGGTTGCTTAATTCTATTGCAAGGTTATATATTGCATTTCAATATGTTTGATATATGCATTTGCATGAATTTGATAGCAATATGATTACTTGGTGTAATATTTCTTGCATGCACAGTGGGTTATGATGCATTAGCAGTGTGTTGTGTATCTTTTGGTAATGTGGAGTATAGATGCCTAAGGGTTTATTAGTGATATGTACGAGGATGTGGAGAGATGACATTCGAATCACAAGTGGATATATTATTAAATGTTGGAATCCTTTATCAGTGAAGACTTTGATCAGGTGGAGTGTGGACACACTTTTATCATTTCTGTTAAGTGGAGACCCATTATCTACTTCAATTGTGAGAGGTGATGTGGTGATAGATGATTATCTCGTAGACTTAAGATCTATAGTGGTTTACTAGTTAGACATGAGTTGAGTGATCAGTATAGTAAACATGGTGAGAGATGAGAGAAAATATGTGTTCTCGAGTGGGAGCAACACGAAATGGGATAGGATAAGCATTGTGAGATTTTTTTGTGGGGTTATTTAGTATTTGTTGCATATGTGTTGGCCGTTTGACTAATTGAATTGGTGTTAGTCTATTCTTCTGTGTGAATATGTTTATAAAGATCTGTGTGTTATCTTATATGATATTTTGTTCACATGTTTATTTCCTTTTGATTGATTACTATAATTATATGCTTTTACTCTGACGTTCTTGATCTTAATCATAGTGAGTACATAGAGCAGATATGATATGTGTTTCTGGTCTGAAACATGAGGTAAGATTTGTGATATCAATTTTATCGGTTAACTTGATTATGCAAGTATCAACTTTGCGTTTTGTTTGCTTGCAGGTTGACTGTCTATCAAGGTGGACATTTGTTGGATTTTGATACCCAATAAATTCGAGCGATGATTTAAAATAGTTGTCAGATAATTTATCGACACCATTGCTTGGTTCGACCCGGAAACGACATACACTTGTGGATGGTCTAAGTTATTGAGTTCGATTTAGTTAGTTGAATGATGATATTATTTTGCCCATTTATTCTTCATTTTTGCCCATTTAATAGAGGCCCATTTAGAGTGAGAGATTAGCCCAAAAGTGACCTGATGTTTGGCTTGTATATATCCAATGCACAGTCATTTTTCTCCTCGTGTATAGGTGTGTATTATTGCAAAAGTGTGGAGATAAAAAATTGGGAGAGGGTACAATTGGCTTGGGGTGAATTGGGAGAGTTTCACCATTGTTGCTTCTTTTTCATACTCTTGCAAATACAACCACCATTAGAGTCTCCTTTGTGGGTGTAAACTCAGGCAACCAAAGGAGTTTGAAAGTTTTGGGTCGAGCTTATGTCAGATGGTGTTCGTGTGATTGGTTTTTCTGAGCCAAGATCAAAATTTCTCTTGGATTTTAACAACACCATTCATGTTATTTATTTGTCTAGTTCTACGTCTACTGCATCCCACTATGACGCGTGCAAATACACTAAGTTGAGCAGGCTTCCATTTCAATATCATCTATTATATTGGGGACACATCCTTTTATTCGCGGTAGTTCCTTACTCAGCTTCTCCTATCTTGAAGAGGCTGAAATCAGTTAGGCCCCGGATAGAGGCACACATTGCATGGCATCTTGGAGTAGGTCAGATTTTCTTTTGCCATGATTGCTAGATGGGTGAGACCACATTGGTATCCCTATTCCCACACAAATAGCACACATCTGCGATGGTACATGATTTCTATGATGATACTTGTTGGGATATTGGACATTTATTACATGTTCTCCCTCATCTTATGGCAGAGCAGATATGGGCTATACCTTTATGTGCAGATGCCCAAGATCAAATTTTTTGACAAAATACATCGGATGGTAGCTTCGTTACTAAATCAGCATGACAACTCGTATGTTCGGGATGCCAGTATCAGGATTCGTACCAGTTACTATGGAGCTCCGTTTTGCCCATCACTATCTCATTCTTCTGCTGGAGACTATGGCAGAGCCTCATTCTAGTAGACATGGTTATTCAGAGGAGGATTGGATGCCAATTGGCTTCTCACTACCAGTGCTGTTTCGAGACTGAGACTATCAGTTATATTTTCACTGGCAGTAGCATCTCCAATTAGGTATGACAACATTTTGAGTATATTTTTCAGATACCTATGAGTTTAGGAGAGGGAGTCAGATATAGATTCCAAAGATGAAGGTATTCTAGATAGTATGTTCATTGTGGACATGTTCACATTATCATTCCTCTACTGATACTTTGGTATCTATGGACCGCGAGAAATGATGCAAAGCATAGAGAGATTTACATTGTAGCCAGACGTATCATTTGGAGGGTCTATCATACGATCTCTTTTTCTTCGTATGGGAGGACTGTCTCGAGCTGTGCACTGGTGAGGAAATTTGACACGTGCACCCATGTTTGGTATTTTTATGGACCTCCATTCCCCATCTCCCCCTATTCTAGTTTGGTGGCATATTTCATCAATTGGATATGTCAAAATCGATACTGATGGATGCGTCAACGATGGTTATGCGAGTGGAGGATGTATCATCAGAGATCATGCGAACATCGTATTAGGGCTTTCTCAATTTCGTATGGACCATGCATGATATTAGAGGCAAAGCTCCGGGCTATTCTTGATGGAATTTTACTAGATCGAGGACTAAGTTATTCAGCGATTTGGGTTGAGTCAGATTCTACAGTGGCTACTCACTGCATCACTAGAGGAGGAGTACCATGGGCTAGACGTATTACAGACATCATATCCTTTGATAGAGATACCGTCTCTCACATTTACAGAGAAGGAAATCAGGTTGCAGATGTCCTTGCTATTAAGGGTTGGGATCATCGACGATATCAGGTATATGGGCCAATTGACCTACCACGACATATTAGGGCACTAGTACAAGTTGACAGACATGGATTGCCTAGTATCAGAGTTTGAATTTTCTTTGTCTTTTCTTTTACATTAGTTCTTATTGTAAATGGAGTAGTACTTCCTTGTTTACTGCCTTATTCTTCATCATTTACTTTCATTGTAAGGGAAGTAGTACTTTCTCTTTTACTACTCTTCTTATTTTCATGTAACCACGGTATTCCTCTGTTACAAGTGATGGTATATTAATAAAATCGTGGAGGTACCGCCCTCCTTTAACTAAAAAAAAAAACATAAAGGGACTTTTTAACACAATACAAAATTACATTTTAGCCCTCAATAGTTTGACAATATTTCTTTGACTTTTGTTTTTCTAAAAACAATTACTCATTAACTTTTAATTTTTTTTGGACTCCAAGTGCTTCTCTTAATTGTTGAAATCTTGAGGTTGGAAGTGCCTTTGTGAAGATATTAACCATTTGCTCTTTGGACTTGCACTAGTTGAGTCCAACTCTTCCATCTTCAATTGCATCTCGAATGAAGTGATATTTGATTGCAATGTGTATTGTTTGACTATGAAAACATGAATTCTTTGACATAGCAATTGTTGATTTGCTGTCATAAAACAATGGAATGGCCTATCCTTATTTCTTTCCAATATTTTCTGAAATTCTTCTTAGCCGATGGTTTGTGAGGTTGTAATATATTCAACTTCAGTCGAGGATTGAACAAATAATTCTTGCCTCTTGGATTACAACAAAAATACTCCCGAACCAACGAAAAATGTACAATTGGAGGTGCTCTTCATGTAATTAACACAACCTCCCCAATCAATGTCACAAGAGTTTCTCAACTTCAATTTCAAATTCTTTTCAAATCTGCTCAAAATTTATTGTCCCCATATATATCTTTTTTTTTAACACAACAAAGTCCTTATAGGTTGGATAATTCATGAACATTGAAAGTAAATTTGGTGCATACATGACATTTGGTCTTGTAGCAGTAAGATAAAAAAAGTTTTCAATCAACCTTATATAAAAGGTTTCATCCACTTTCTTTTCTCCATCATCCATCATCAATTTCTCATTACAAGTAAATAGATTTTCAACAGTTTTACACTTAAACATTCTGAATTTTTTAAGAACTTTTTCGACATACTTCATTTGAAAATAAACTCTTCATTTGCATCTTGATATGTTTCCATACCAAGAAAATGATGTAGCAACCCTAATCACTTATTTCATATCTGTTCATCATGTCAATTTTAAATTCTTCAACCATTTTTGCAATAAGTAGATTTTCAACAGTTTTACACCCAAACATTATGAAATTTTTAAGAACTTTTTCAACATACTTCATTTGGAAATAAACACTTCATTTCCATACCAAGAAAATGATGTAATAGCCCTAAATCACTCATTTCATATCTTTTCATCATGTCAATTTTAAATTCTTCAATCATTTTTGCATTGTTTTTGGTAAATACTAAATCATCAACATGCAATGCAACAAGTATAAGGAATTCCTCGATGTTTTATGTACAAGGTTGGCTCACTTTTATTTTTGAAAAATCTATGTTGTTGAAAATAGCCATCAATTTGACTACTTCAAGCATTTGGTTTCATTTAAAAAGGCTGATTTAACATCATGTTATGATAGTACAATAACCAATCTTTTTGGCTGCAAGAGTTATTGGTGCTCTTATGATGTCTAGGTGAGCAATCGGAGCTATTTTGCATATTATTTCACAACTAATATTGTTTTATTTTTCTTGAATGATCCATACTATGGTTCATTTTGTTGATCCATTTTACACCAATCACATATTTCCTTCTTGGCCTTTCAACTAGTTCCCAAGTTTTTTCTCAATAACTTCTATATCTTCCTCCATTTCTTTTTGTTTTCGACACTCTTCCATGACTTCTTCAAAATTTTCGGGTTCAACATAAATATCATTCAAACCCTGCATTTTTCTTGGAATTAATCTTGATTATGATAAACTAGAAATAGAGGGACTTGATAGGTTACTTAGCGATGATAGTAATGAGCTTGGTTAACTTACATTTTCTTTATTTTTATCATCGGCTGAATTTTGAGGCAAAGTTATTGAGTCAACGACATTTATTTCGACTTCTTAACTTTCCCAATTCTATGTAGCATTCTCATCAAACAATACATTATGACTAAGGATCACTTTCTTAGTCTTGGTTTTTCTAATAAAATTTTCATCTTTCTTGCTAAAAGAAAAGATCACTTTTTTATAGCGCTTAGATTGTGAGTTATATATATATAAAAAACACTTTTCACTTGCCTCATCAAGCTTGTGCTTTTTCTTTTTTGGTGCTTGAGCTAGCGAATGCACACGAACGCTTTCAAATGCTTCATCGATGGTTTTCTCCCATTTCAAGTTTCTATTGGTATTTTGTTCCACGCGACCTTTGTTGGACATCTATTTATTAAATAAATAGATGTATAAACCGCTCAAGCTAAAAGACTTTGGGAAGCTTCTTCTCATGTAACATATCTTTTGACATCTTCATTATGGTCTAATTTTTTCTCCGATGCCCCATTTTGTTGTGGAGTATAGACAACTATTAATTGCATTTCAACACCTTCATCTTAACAAAATTTATCAAATTCTGTTGAAATATTCTCCTTAACATTGGACTCATTTCTCGTCCTGTACTACTTCTTCCACCTCTGTAAAGTCCCAAAAAAAAATAAAAATAAAAACTAGATTAGAATTATTTATTCTATGTGCTATATATTTTAAAAAAATAAAATAAAAACTAGATTAGAATTATTTATTCTATGTGCTATATATTTTATATTTTGGAAAAGTTGGGGGACTAAAATGATGCATTTATTAAATTCAATTTTATTTGGGTCAAATACTTAAATATTAATAGAGTAATGATAAATATATCAATATTGGGCTCGTTGGATAGTTCGTAATTAATTATGTATATTAGGCTCGAGAAAAAGTCGGTGTGGATAAGTTAGCTCCAAGATATTTTCGTTTGAAGAAGTTGATGAAAAACTAATTTTGAATTTTAATTGAAACATTGAATGAAAATGTGCCTTGCCAGGTGTAATGTGTATGGAGTGTTCTATTTTGATTTTGAATTGTATGGGTTAGTAGACACATGTAGGTTACATAGTATATAAGGTAGTTTTTATTTTAAAACGATTTATTTGCCTTGATTTTGGGATATGATAGAGGTGACATGTTGATTAGATAGGAAGAAATAATTGTTGATTGTATAGAATAGTGTGATTGAGACTTTTACTTAGGTAAAAACACGGCAATTAACAATTTTTACGCCTACAAGAATTCATTTTTCTCTTTCAACTTTAAATACCATACAAACGTTCTTACTATTTACCCTAAAAATTAAATAAAATATAGATACACATATACGGTGGTAGCATCAACACATACAAAAAATAAAGTTTGGAACGTGATTTTGGATTCTGTTTTTCAAAACTCTTTTATCTAACAAGGTAGGATTACGAGGTGCAAGTGATTTATCCCATTTAATTTATTTTTCATGCTGATAAATATTATGCTAATGAGAGTTACGATATGATATGTTGTGTTATGATATGTAATGGCCATCCGGTACTAAAGATATGATATATTTGCACTCTTACCAATTTCTAAAGATATGATATGACGGTATGATATTTTTTTGACACGTGATTTAATATTTTTATTCGGGATTGCACCATTAATTCATGTCCTATTGAGTATTCTCATATACTCACCCATTTTTTCCCTACCTCACAAGTTAGAACTAGTCGTTGGTTGGCGGACGATGATATGTAGTCGTGGTGTCAGGATTTATGGAACTCAATAAAAGATAATTCGGTGTAATAAGAATTTTTTTTTTTAATTTCAGCAATTTCTTAGTTTTATTTCCTAAGGATTTTTATTTAGAAATTTAAGACAGGTTTTATTGAGTTATAAATTTAAAACCGTGTTATGCTTTATTAGTGGAGTTAACATTTTATTATTTACCTAATAAATGCGATATGCATGGTTTTAAATATTTATTTGATTATGAGTTTTATCAATTAAATTGTGCCCGTTAATTTCATATATTTTCATTGTTAGAATTAATAGTTTTGGTAGAGATTTAAAAATTAAATTTTGGGTTGTTACAGTTTGGTATCAGAGCTTTAAGTTTAATTTTCTTTAGACCCATATGCATTTTCATAACTTGAGTTTTGGGAAAAAATTGCATGATCAGTGACAGTTGTGTCACTATTCATGATGACTAGTGACATTGGTCATTGTTCACGTGAACAATAGAATTTTTTTTTATTTTAAAAAAAGGTTGCCAATTTTGATATGTAACGATTAAAATAATTATTATATTTATTTAAAATATAAATTAGGCATGTGTGTATTTTTTAGTAGGCGGTATTTTATTTTCAACAAAAAAAACTTTGATTTTATTTTGTAAAAATTAGTCATGGATGATGGTTGATAAAATATAAATTAGCCATTTCTTTGAGTAATTTTTTTTTAAAAATATATATATAATGATAATATTTTTTTGAAGAAGATATATGAATTTAAGGATGATGACAATTTAAAGTTCTTAAATATGTGAAAGAGTTTTGACACTCAATGATCACCAATAGACCACCCTCCGACGACTCTAAAGTATGTAAAAGGGTAAGAAGATGAATTTATTCAAACAATATATATAATTTTCATTTTTAAATTGCCTACTTTTAAATTAAAAGACTTGCATGTTTTTTAACGTTAAATTCATAATATGTATTACGATAGTATATGCACAACGTGTTAGACTTAGTACTTGTATGTAACGGGTGAATTAATACTAATTTTAGTATATGTCATTACCTACCCACATGAATTTGATGCATGATTTGTTGTGAGTGGTATAAGAGTTGAGAAGACAAAATCAAGCGCTTCTACCACAAAATGCACCACCACCGCAAGACGTATCTCCGTTTGTACCTGAAGCTATTTTAGTGGTTGAGCAATTTCGTAGGTACAAGTCTCCTACTTTTGAAGGTAGTTCCGACCGACTAACTGTTGATGAATGGATTAGTGGTTTGGAACGCATCTTTCGATATATTGCTTGTGTGGATACACATAATGCACTATACACAGAGTTTATGTTTGTTGGAGTGGCTAGTCACAGGTGGGAATCTGTCTCACGCACTAAGACCGAAGAGCAGTAGCGTGAGCAGTTTAAGGATGAAGTGATGTCGAAGTACTTTCCACAGGCTTTGAGAGACTTCAAGGAATTAGAGTTTCAGTAGCTCAGATAAGGCAACTTATTGCTTTCTAATTACAAAATGTAGTTTGAATAGCTCTCAAGGTATGCCCCACACTCGGTAGATACAAAATTTAAGAAGAATAGGAGGTTTGAAAATGGACTACACCCAGAAATGGGTATAATTATTATGTCACATTATTTTACTTCATATCGTGAAATGTTGGAGATGGCTCATGTAATTTCATATCAGAGGATTACATTTGAGCAGTATGCCCAACAGGGTAATGAGGCATTGGGAAAAAGAAAGTGAAACGATCAGAGTAAGGACAGATGTAACTGGCAGAATAAAAGACGAAGCACATGAGTTAATATCGGTGGGGTGAGATGAAGTATCACACAATGTCCTAAGTGTAATAAACTTCACAGGGGTGAAAGCTTATTTGGAAAGAAAACGTGTTTTCTGTATGGTAAGTCACATTGTTTTAAACTGTACAAAGCCTATAAAGAAGAATGATGACGACCATGACAAGAACAANGTTTGAAAATGGACTACACCCAGAAATGGGTATAATTATTATGTCACATTATTTTACTTCATATCGTGAAATGTTGGAGATGGCTCATGTAATTTCATATCAGAGGATTACATTTGAGCAGTATGCCCAACAGGGTAATGAGGCATTGGGAAAAAGAAAGTGAAACGATCAGAGTAAGGACAGATGTAACTGGCAGAATAAAAGACGAAGCACATGAGTTAATATCGGTGGGGTGAGATGAAGTATCACACAATGTCCTAAGTGTAATAAACTTCACAGGGGTGAAAGCTTATTTGGAAAGAAAACGTGTTTTCTGTATGGTAAGTCACATTGTTTTAAACTGTACAAAGCCTATAAAGAAGAATGATGACGACCATGACAAGAACAAGAAAGGGAAGGCCCGAGTTTTTGCACCGAATCAACATAAGCTGGAGCAGGATCTGATTGTGATAACATTTATTTTATTATTATTCGAAGTAGTTCTTTATCTTCTTGATTTTGCATCCTCATTCACTAAGTTTAAAAATATAATTACGAAAACAAGTATTCTATTATTATCTGATGTACCTGCTTACATATATTTTGACTACAGCGCTACAAATTCCTTTATCTTTGCATCCTTTGTTGTTAGATCTAACTTTACATGTGTGAAATGAATAATTAATTAGAGGTTAGCATACCTTCGGGAAGAACTCTTTGCACAAATCAAAATATTAAGGCGATGAAGTTAGAGATTGACGGAAAGGTACTACTAGCAGACTTATACCTTCTAGAGATGAAATACTTTGACGTTATTTTAGGCATGGACTGGTTAGGACTCAATCATGCAACCATTCGATTTCATGAGAAAGAAGTATTATTTCATGGACCGGAAGATGAAGAGTTTCATTTATTTGGAGCGAAATTCAAGTCTCTACTTCCTCTTGCATCGGCTTTGCAAGTAGAGAAAATGATGAGAAAGGAGTTACGCCAGAGATTCTTAGTTAATATCATCAGTTCCAAACATATAGAAACAACTGTTTATGATATTAACGTCGTGTGAGGCTTTACAGACGTATTCTCAGAAGATTTATCATGCATACCACAAGATAGGCAAGTTGAATTTATAATTGACTTGGTTCCCGGTGCGACACCAGTTTCTAAGGCCCCGTACATAATGACCCCAAAAGAACTTCAAGAATTGAAGTTAGAGTTGGAGAAGTTGCTGGAAAAAGGTTTCATTCGACCGAGTGTATCTCCTTGGGGCGCTCCAGTACTTTCTGTGAAGAAGAAATATGGGAGTATGATGATGTATATTGACTATCGAGAATTGAACCATTTGATTATCAAAAATAGATACCCGCTTCCAAGAATAGAAGATTTATTCGACCAATTAAGGGGTGCAAAGGTGTTTGCAAAAATTGACTTGAAGTCGAAGTATCATCAACAGAAAGTTAAGGCAAGCGACATACTGAAAAATGCTTTCAAGACTCGTTACAGACATTATGAAGCACTATCATGCCCTTTGGTTTGATTAATACTCCAGCTATATTTATGGAGCTAATGAATTGGGTGTTTCATCAGTACTTAGACCAATTCATAATAGTACTTATTGACAACATACTCGTATACTCTAAAGATAAGAAGCAGCATGAGGAACAACTTCGGGTAATACTCGAAACTTTGAGAAAAGAGAAATTATATGCTAAATTCGTGAATTTTGGCTTGATCAAGTAGGTTTCCTTCGTTACGTAGTTACAGTCCAGGGAATTGAGGCATACCTAATTAAATTAATTAATTGGCATAGATCGACCAATGTAGGTGAAGTTCGCAATTTTTTAGGGTTGGCTGGATATTATCTGAGATTTATTGAGGGTTTTTCAAAAAAAAGAAAAAAACAGGTCCGAGACTCAGTTGACTAGAAAGGGTGCGAAATCTCAATGGACGGAAAATTGTGAATTTTTTTAGGAATTGAAACAGAGATTAGTTTTGGCTCCTGTATGGAAGGGTGATTGCTTTTATGCCTCGAGACAATTGAAGCAGTATGGACAAAATTATCCTACGCACGACTTGAAATTTGTAGCAGTAGTTCACGCTTTAAAAATATGGTGTCATTATCTGTATGGAAGGAAGTGTGAAATCTATACGGACCATAAAAGTCTCAAACACTTCTTCACATAGAAGGAACTAAATATGAGACAGAGGAGATGATTGTAGTTAGTGGCAGATTATGACCATACAATTCTTTACCATCTCGGTAAGGCTAATGTAATCGCAGATGCCTTAAGTAGGAAGACAAGATTGTAGTTAGCAGTTTTACCCACGGTGCAGGAACAATTGATTAAAAACTTTGAGAAACTGAGATTGGACGATGCCAGCTCAGGCTACAACAAGAATAAAAATATTTATGATTCAACCTACTCTTCCAGATTGAATCAAGGAAGCACAAGATAATGATCCATTCCTACCGAAAATTAAGGCTGATATTGGTTCAAACAAACATATAGGATTTGAAGTATCTGCAGATAACGCGTTAACTTTTAGAGAAATGTTGTATGTTCCTAAATATGAAAGTATAATAACGAGATATTCGAAGAAGCTCATTTCACCCTGTATGCTGCACATCCTGGTAGTATGAAAATGTATTGAGATCTCCAAGATACATTTTGGTGGAGAAATATGAAGAGAGGAATTGGATCTTAGCGATAGTTGGGAAACACATCCACCGTTAATGGAGAAAAGTTATGTTGATAGTAGAAGAAAGGATTTGGAGTTTCAGGTGGGTGATAAAGTTTTTCTGAAAGTAGCACCAATGAAGAGAGTGTTGCGATTTGGTAATAAGGGAAAGTTGAGACACGATATTGGACATTTTGAAATTCTTGAAAGGATTGGCGTTGTGGCTTATCTACTTGCCTTACCACCTGAACTTGCAGCAGTGCATAATATGTTTCATATTTCGATACTTAGAAAATATGTTCATGATCCCAATCATGTCGTATGTTACAAAACTTTGGAAGTACAAAAGGACTTGTCATATGAAGAAATCCTTTTGGATAGGAAAGTGTATTAACTCAGAAATAGAGAAGTTCCCCTTGTCGAGGTTCAATGGTGAAATCATGGATTGAACGAGTCAATTTGGAAGAAGGAAGATGAGCTTAAAACCAAGAATTCAGAACTCTTCGATTAGCAAAAGGTAATTTTCGAGGACAAAAATATTTAAAGAATGGAGATTGTAAAGTCTAGAAAAAAAAATTGAGTAGAATTATTTATTCTATGTGGTATATGTTTTATATTTTGGAAAAAGTTGGGGGGACTAAAATGATACATTTATCAAATTCAATTTTATTTGGGTCAAATATTTAAATATTGATAGATTAATGATAATGGACTCGTTGAATAGCTTGTAATTAAATAAGTATAATAGGCTCGAGAAAAACTTGATTCGGATAAGTCAACTCCAAGATT
>CAIGRL010219336.1:0-11941 GCA_903798325.1 Fraxinus xanthoxyloides
ATAAATATATTCTTGAAATCGAGCAAAAAACGGATGTAGATTAAATTTAATTTCTTTGACCCTCAAGATTCTTAGTTGATTTTTCTCACTTTGATTGAGATTCTTCACTCTTTGAAATGTGGTGATATAAAAAATTGATAAATACACCAAATAATATTTTGAGACAATAACATATGGATTATATTGATATATTATCGACTGCGTGTTTTGATCAAACTTTCAGTTGTTTGGAAAGATTAGTTGTCAAGGTTATTAGAAGTGACTCGCTAAGTAATTTTTTTAAATTTTCATTGGTGGATATTTATTTTTGCTTATTTCTATTATGATTCGGTCAATTTATATTTTTGAAGGCAAGCATCAATTTTTTATTTGGTAAAAAAAAATACAAAGATTGAAATATTTTAATGTGAAATATCTAAACTTTTTTTATTATTATTTCATTGAGTTCCGTATATTTTTTTATCGTGAATGTCACGAGAATAGTCTCCAAAACTCGATTTCTTATGGCGTTAGTTTATTCAGGAAAAAAAAATTAAGTTTCAGTCCATCCTAACATCATTTTCTGGTTCTGCCGCTGCGATGAATAGCAGTAAATCTCACAATTTCAATTTCATTTATATTTGTAGTTCATAAGCAGATACATCCATTGTTACATTTTTTGAAACCTCAAAAAATGCGTCAACAATACACATGCAGATTAATAGGGTGATCGAACAGATGTCATGTATCTGTTTCAACAAACCCCGTTAATTTTATTTATTTATTTTTTCCCGTTTGGGGGATGTTCTTAGTTTCGAATTGTGTGGAATTTATTTGACGTCAAAAATTGTTTGGCACTTCATCAACCTTATGGGTGAGATTAATCATATTTACTTCACGGATGGGTGCTTTTTTCATCTTCATTTTCATTAATTTGACTGCCAAACAATGCTGGTTAGTCTTTCGACCATCCCACCATGTGCTCTATGACTGACTGAGAATTATTACATTGTACCCTGACAGAGAATTATTACATTTGCAAAATATTTTGTACGTGAGACCAAAATTTTTTTTCTTACTTTTTAACTACACGTTTTCCTAAAAATCACTATTTAAAACTATGTTTTCCTCAAATAATGGTAGACAAACAGGTTGAAAGCTCTAACTAATATCTTCAGCTTTTGAACAGCAAAATAGTGTCTACTCGTTGCATGACTAAGGTTCTTCATCTGTCTTAGTCCATAACTCCCAATACATTTTACACCACCCACTACATCTTTATATTTTTGAGTTCTCTGATTTGGGGAGACTTCATGCTATTCATGAATATGATCATGCCTCTTAGAAGGTGAACGTTAAAAATTGCAAAAAGAAAAAAATAGATCTGTAGAGCATGAGGATGAATGAAAACAGATGAGTGTCATCTATAACAAGTAGTTTCCAACAAAATCAGAATCGACTTAATAATCTTCTGTAACAACAACAGACTATCCTAGTAGACAGGTATCACCATAGTTGCTGGCTGATTAAAACTTGAGCAGAAGTTTCTCAAATTTTAGCCTGAAAGACAACTTTGAAATCAACCGTCACAAAATGAAGTTTTGTATTACAAGTATGATAAGGAAAAGTATCTTGATCATTATTTACATAAGTTCAAATTGATGCACAACTAGTTTTATTACATGGTCCATAAAAGGCCATACGAAGGTAATTTTAAGCTAGTGAAATGCAGCCTTAGTAGCCATTTTTCCCTTTTGAGGAAAAAAATCGGCTAAAACTCCGAGAATGTTTCTCCGGGGTGGGGGTAGATGAAGAAGAAGAGGAGCCTGACTTAGTGGGCCGATGTTTTGGACGCTTTGAACTGACTGGTGATCTCAATAGATTGTTTGCTTCAGAGTCTGATGGACTAAACACGGAATTGTACAGATCTAGGGGAGACTCGGAGCCTCCCCTCTGCAAATTGATAGAAGAACCGGCATCTATCTTAAGTGGATCCGTATCTTGCAAATTTGTGCAACTCATGGTTCGTTCTTCCTCATTGGAGCCTTCGCCCTTCCCACTCCTTCCACTACGTGGAGAAGCCGCGGATTCTGATTTAGGACACAAAGTTTTCAACTGTTTACCCAGAAGATATATGGTTTCTTGACACTCGGCTAGTTTTTCTGATGCAGCTGCCAATTCTTTCTCCTGAAAGAGAAAACGATAGGTTCTTATAGGATTTGACTATTCTAGTCAAAGAAAGTTTCGAGGGGCAATCGTAGAAACAAAAACTTGCAAGAAAATTGATAGAAGTGCTAGATGCTTTCCAACAATTATACTATATTCACAGTTTAGAAAGATGATGTTGTATAACTAGTAAAATGAGGGAATTGAAGGCCAAATGTACATCAAATAGCAAAAAAATACCCGAGTTTTACATGGATTATTAGAATAAGAAATTACCAAAAGAATCCTTGTGGAGCCAAGGGATAAGGTTTAATCAAGGTTTTGTTTCTTGAAAACGTCAAACTAAGGTTTATCTTGAGGCATCTAATCCTCGAGCAAAACCAAGACCCAACTATTTTAAAATCATTTCATGCAATCTTTACTTTTTCTCGATACGAATGAAAAGTTCAATTGCATAGAAAGAAGGTATCAATTTAGAATTTCAAACATAATTTTGTCCCACGTGGTTGGAATTTTGCCCACACTGTCCACAAAATACTGCAGATTTCATGAAAAAACATTGATTTATACCCAACCAATGGCAACACAAGTGCTCTTCCCCAATATCTGGTTTTTGAAGTTCTTCTCAAATTAAACTAGTTGTAAGTTCCACATTTCGCGTGCCTATCTGAAGAGTCTATCTCCATAACCTCCATTCAGTTTGTGGTAAAACAAAAATAATGTGTGGTATAAGTTTCCATAACACAGCAACGGGGAGTCCTTAATTAATCACGGGGATTTAAAGATTTACAATAAGAAACTAAATATTTGATATTTACAACAAAGAAACCCAAGAAGAAGCTGACATGGAAGTACAGAGAATAGGAACAGATCTTGGTGGTTAAAAGTTCATAACAATTTTACTAGGAGTATTTATGCATGCTAAAGCAACATGTCTCACATAAAGCTTTGAGGGCAAAACTTTATAAACTGAGATTGTATTGACTATGATAACTTAATGGCTTAAATGCTGAAAAAGCAAGATGGTTTTGGAGCATCACCTGGTTAGTCTTTGCATCATTATCAGCTGTTGAACAATTCTCAATCCTGAAATAAAAATATAAAGACTAACCCCATCAGGAATTAGAGAGAGCAAAAAATTTAGTCATCCACAATTTGATTTCAATATTTCAACAATAAATTGCATAGATAATCAGAGAGACCTAAAAACAACTATTAACCAAAAAGCTTAAATCATACAAGTAAAGACATTTGAATCGACGAGATCGTCTGCCGAACATGAACTGGTCAATTGTTACGATGCTTTTACCCAATTTAAGCACAGTAATTGCAAGTGTTTAAATACAATGGATGCTGTGCAATAGAACTTAGTCCTCAGGACAATATACAGACAGCCTAAATGCTCGTCTAAACCTGGAAAAATTCTAATGTTGTAAGTTGAGCCCTCGAAAATCCAGGTCAGGTTTAGAAGAAACATGAGTACAGGAAGCTGACTTGAGGAAAAAAAATCATTACTAACCTTTGCAGCTGCTCCTGGAGATTTTTACATCGGGTCGAGGCATCTTCATTATTTCTTCTCTCCTCCTGTAGCTCATTATCAAGACTTAATATTTTTCCATGCAGGAGATTTAATTCAGTTTGTAACTCCTCCGCCCGAGTTTCAAGTGTTTTGTATGACTCAGCCATGCACTTGAGCTGTGTATCAGCCAAGCTGTTGGACTTCTGAGCAGATGTTAATTGTGATTTCACTTCTGCGAGAAGCTGTTCTGTTTCAAGCAACTGAGACTTGGTGTTTTCCAAGCTTTCAGTACATGTAGCAAGATCTGTTGCCATATTATCCTTCTCCAATTTTAATTGTTCAAACTCCTCCAAAGAGCATTTCCATGAAGTAGCAGTTGAATCAGAGGTTGGAACTAGAATCCCATCATTAAGGAAGTCAGGATCAGAATTGGGGTCAGAAAAGTGAGCACAGCCATTTGGATATCTTTCTCCAGATAAGTCCACAACACCCTTGTTCTCTGGTAAGGCAATCTTGTCTATACAATCAGAGCTGACTGTTTCAATTGCAGAACTTTTATATCCTAGTACATTAAAGTGAAGCTCACTTGCATTGCTTAATACATGAGAAAGATCAAGAACAAAATCAATCAGACCAGTCCTGTTGTTTATAGCTTCATTATATTTGGCAGAGAACATATCCAGTTTTTGGTTCACTCCATTGCCATCTGGAGACGTTCTCTGTATGGCCTTAGCCTCTTTATCAAGAATCATTATGAAGTTGTATATCTGAGAAATGGCAACTTCTAATTCTTGGTTAATGATATTTGCAGTATCAACACATGGTTTACCATCTCCAGACGATGACATGTCCTTCTCCACAGTTATCTCAGCATCCTCGGCAGAGGTCTGGCTATCAACTACAATGTCAGAAGGAGTTGCCTCCGCAACACAATTTGCCGACTGGTGATGCAGAGTATCATGCATATCCTGTACAACACTTCTGATGTCCTGTAAAACTTTTTCCACGTCATTCTCCTCAAACTTAGACTCAAGTACCATCGAAATTCTTGATTTCAGCTTCACAAGGATGGGAAGGTCAGTTTGCAGCAAAGCTTCTGAATCACGATGCTCCCTAGAATGGGAATATGCGCCAGAGGTGACTTCAGTTGAAGTTTCATGGTTCACAATCTCAGTTTTTGCATTGCCTTCATTAACTGATATATCTGAAGTGGAAACTGCTTCACATGAATCATTATAAGCTAATTTCTCCATCTCCAGGAAGTCATCCATGAGGCCTAGATTATTTGCATTTTGAGATTTCTGTAAACCATTGAAATTCTTTTCCTTCTTGAAATGAGAGAGGTCAGACATCGATGATGTAGCCCATGATCCAGCACAACTCACAGCATCATCATTTCCATCTTCAGACATGGTTGTAAAGCTTGGTGGAGTACTAGTGTTTTGACTGTATAAACCTGCAATTGGGATCTGATCTTTAGATTTTGAAGGACTTCTCTGCTCACCATTAACATGCAGTTGTGCTTCTAAACTTCGAAGCTTGCTGGCTGTCTTCGCACATATACCTCTAGAGATTTGCAGTTCACTATTACGCTTTGCCAATGCTTCTTTTAACATCTTTGTTTCTTCTTCCATTGCTAATAGACGTTCTGTAAGAAGCTCATTCTCTTTCTGGTACTTTTGCGTGTTGTCAAGCGCAAATTCAGTCATCTGGGACAAATGAGGAGAAGGCTTTACTGGAGACCTTCTTAAATAGGATTCCCCGTAATCCCTGCCCAAATTATCAACTTCAAGCTTCATTTGAGCTAGCGCAGCTGGACCGGGCAATTTCTTTCGAACAAGAACTCGTAACCTTTGACACTCCGCTTCAAGCTTACTAATTTTCTTTACTCCTTCTAGATGCTGCTTGTTTGCTACTTCTGCTGACCGCACACTCATGTTCTTTTCTTCACTATAGATTTCAGCCTCTTTCCTAGCAATATGGAGTTCATATTTGAGTGAATTTATGTCCTTCTCGCAGGATTCAATGTTGCTTCTCAAACGTTCAATCTCCGCCTCAGCTAGTGATTTTTCTTCACTTAGCTTGATCAGCAAGTTAGAGCGCTCTTGTAAAGACCTTGATAGTGTGGAATTTTCAGCATCAGACCTGAGTAATTCTTGCTCAAAATTAGATATTTTTGCTTCCAGCTCGAGCTTCATCTTGTCGAACTGTTTTGTTTTGTTATGAACAACTTCATGCAATGTTTGATCATGTTCTTCCTTCAACAGTCGTATCTGTCTCATGCATTCCTTTAGAGCGCCATCAAAGTGTGATGCCCGATCTTCAGCTGTAAGCTTTAACAAAGTGACTGATTCCAGATGATTTTTCAACGCTGCAGCTTCTGATTCAGCCTTTTCCCAGCCTGAAATAATTCAGTAGTTAAGTTTGATGGCCTTATACTACATATTTGGTATGCAGTGTTAGACATGACTTTACATTATAACATAACAAGATTTAACTTAATTTTCTTTCTTAATACTATTTAGTGCCATCTAATCCACCTTACCAAACACATTAGTATTGTTTTGAGGAAATGAAAAACTAATGTAACAATAACCTAAATAACTTATTAGCTTTTTAAAATGTACGAGTCAGATAGACATGAAACCTGAGACAGCCTCTTCAGCAACTTTAGCATGTTGTTTGACCAAGTTTTCTTTGTCAGTCATTTCTGAATGGGCTGTGGATAGTTTTTCATTTAGTTCCTGTATTTCACCCTCCAAGGTCTTCGCTTGTTCATTGTAGGACTTCACTTGATCCTCCAATCCAGTAAGATGTGTATACGATTCCAGTGAAATTTGAACATACTTTGGTTTTCTGTTATCCTGTTTCGTCTGTCCACAAATAATAACATTTCATAATAAGGATATAAGCAACAATCAATGTAATTTGATCATAATTGAAAAGGCTTAGGAGGCAACGTAGTAGTTTTATTAGCATTCTTGCGCAGAAAATGTTGTACAAGTATTAAGATCATGAAAGAAGAAAAAATATAATCAAAATCTTCAAAATGAAAAGCCCAGAGAAATGAGGAGAAGGAAAGGCTGAAAGCAACTTGTTTGGGAAATTATTAAGGCGATCAATAATCTAAAGTAAAACTGCAAATGCAGATAGGAGAAATCAGTCATAATGGAACTTTGCACTAGTTAATTTCCACAATTATCAAGCTGTAAAAAGAACAAGTTAATCGAGTATATGAATCATATACCCTAGAAAGACATCCTTCAGAAATTCTTTCCAGCCACTGGTCCTTATATATTAAAATCTATGCACATTGTGCTTAAATAAACGTTCAGAAAAGAATATTCTTGTTCCTAGATTTCTATGGGAATAAATTGTTTATTCATTTCTTAAATACAAGTACAGCATACTATATGATATTGAAAAACCTGATCAGCCTGAGTTGTATCTCCATCTGATGGGGCAGTAGAAGAGATTGGTGCAGTAGCAGGTGCTTTCTCAGCCACTTGCTTATTGCATGATTTTCTCTTCCAGGGCCAACTTCTTTTATCCATTGCAGTCTGTCGATGCAAACAAGATAACAAAATGGTCAGCTAACATAATTCTCACGAGATAAGTATTATCATTTGAACTGCATAATGCACCAGATAACCATTGAAAAACCATCAACATAGGCCAAGCACAAACCACATAGTGAATTTATATGGAAGCCTTAAGCTTTATAAACAAGTCAATCTATGATTATAGAAATACTATTTCTCCATCAACTAGAGACCCAGGATTCATGGTTTAAAACTGTGTTAAGTAAAATACTGAATCATTTCTAGAAAGGCCAAATTAGACGTTTCAACAGCGCCACATCCCTTCTTTTGAACATAGTTAATTTACCAATGAGACTAAACAGAGCTAATTCTCAAAACTTTACTATCCAACTAACCAACTGAAGCCATATGCATGCCAAAACTCCCTATGGACAAGAATTTAACTAAGCAGGCTAGAACAAATACAGGTTACACACAAAACCGTTGTCTTCGTGGGAAAAATGTCTGAAGATCGACTAAATGGTTCAATGAACAAACTTAAATCAATAGTCAATACATTTACCATCTCAGAATCAAGGGAAACATGGTTGGGGTTTCAAGATTAAATTGTAAGTTGAGAAAAGATTTTGAGAAATAAGAGAGAGTAGTTGAGACCTAAAAACATCGACAACAAATAATTGGAGGATTAGATAAACATATAAAAGATATTACTGTCAAATCTTCAAGGAAGATTCTACATTACAAAAATAATGAAAATTGTAAGCCCTGCAACTACCCAAATTAATCAAGAATAAGCAGTGAGGATAAAGAAAATGATAGGCCATTAGAAAGAGTGCAAAAATAACATGAATGTGACATTCCCATAATATAACAAATTAATACCAAAACGCTTGTTACATGCAGGGCTCAAAATTTGGCACAAGTTTATATTATCCATCATCAAGAATATGAAAACAACAATAAATCAGGCCATTATTCACCTACACGAATCCACCTTTAAAAAATTCACAAAATAATTGAAAGTTTTCTATCTTAAATAAATAACTACTATAGAAATTCAGTAGAAAACTCAACTTCCCAACACAGAAAGGAACAGAATTAGTAATATTGTCTGAATCCAAAAATGTATACTAACATTTAACCATTGAAAACTTGCATTCCTGAATTAAGATTTAAACACAAGAGCATTGCAACGAAGATTCACAAAATGGTTTAATAATTGCGAATAAGAGATGATAGTAACATTTCATTACAATTAACAGTGATTTAACAGGGCCACAGCTGTGAAAATCTGAAAATGAAAAAAAAAAAAACAGAAGAGAAGAGAAGATGAAAGATGCTCTCAAAACTCAAACCCAGGAGCAAAGTATTTATTTTTTTAGAAAAAGTGAGGGAAAAATAGAAAAACGCACCTTGTGAAGCGAGAGAGAGAGATTTAAATTGCTATCCAGAACACAGAAAACAAAGCAAAATGAACAACAAAACAAAAGTCAACAAACTTTTAATCCCTCACTGACGCAATCCACTGCCAAAACTTCAATGTAACGGAAGATGAACTTATATATACACAAATACATACACATTACATACGTGTAAGTGCTAGTGAATAATAAAAAATTCCCACTCACCAGTTATTACTACAATTATTATTGGTAGCAATGCAACTTGTGTACAGACTCTGAATTAGTGATGTAATTTAGAAGTTAAGATCTGGGTCTTAAAAAGCATTCATTCTACTGTGTGTCTGCGTGTATTAGAGAGAGAGAGCGAGAGAGAGAGAGAGAGAGAGAGAGAGAGCAGGATGGGGTGGTGGTGAAGTGGTGGGGTTGGTTGGGTGAGGTGAGGTGAGGTGTTAAAATATTCTTTGTTAGGTGTCACTTAGAAGCTGATACCTTGGAAAGGTCCAAAACATCAGCTCTTTAAATTTGGAAATATTAATAATTAATTTGAAGTCATCTCGAAGAAATAAAGTAGAAACAAAACATTAAATAATTGTTTTTATAAAAGTAAATTTTATTGTATCCGGGTATTTTATGGTGAATAAAAAATAATTATAATTATAATTGGGGATCTGGGTTAGGGAAAAATAATAATAAAAGGTGGTCATGTAAAATGACTAATTACCCATTACAAATGGGATATTGGTAAGTAGGTGACGGAAGTTGCGAGACAAGGTATCACAAATGGATAAACCTACTTGTACACAATTCGGTACACAACCCTCTCACATATGTGTACCCCATTGTGGGTCTCACACACGTGTGAGAGAATTGTGTACCAAGTATGTAAGTGTAACATAATTGATCACAAATCGCCCTTTCATCCCAAAGGCTTCGCCCTCCAAAGTAGCCTTTTTCTCATACTTAGACTACAAGCTCAAAACAATCGACACATGCGTACTCATGGATAGAATTTCAGACGACATTTGGATATAATAACATTAGTAGTGTGCTCTTTCATAATATGTCATACATCTAGCTGTTGACGACCTTGTCATGTCACGATGAGAAGGGAAGTACGTTCGGAACGTGATGCCGAGCGCTCATAAACTGGAATAGTATATCTAAACATACAGTAAGAAATTGTTGCTCGATCCAATTAAGCAACCTAGCATGGCATGTGTGCTTGACTTGGTACGCAGACTATCTTTGCCAACTTTATACAAAATACGATATATAACAGAATTTATCAACTGTTCGATCAAGTTTTATTTAAAATTATACATTGAATATGACTTGCATAATTTTTGTAGGTGCAAATATCCAAGGACGAAGAAACCACTCATCACTTTGACCCCACAAAATTATGGAAAATATTCTAGAGTGACAATCATTTTTTCCCACCCTTAGAAACCACCATGAAGGCCTGCACAGCATAATTATATTTTGGTCTTGAAGAAATTAAAAAATTGGTGATAAGGCATAAAATTTTCTATAATTAAAAAAGGTATAATAGTTTCACACACTATGGCATTGAAAACAAATTAAATTAAACCAACAACCAATCAATTAAAAATGATTGTAATATTCTAAACAAAATTATTTACGAGTGCCTCTATTAAGATTTAGGGTTCTATCTTAAAAGGTCAACCTTATTAAGACGAGTAGTTCAAACTCTTATAAATTGGTCTATATTTTTATCTTTATTCGATGTGGGATTTTATCCCTTAACATGCCCCATCAAGATGGTGACTCGTTTGAACAGACCAATTACGAAATCCACATGCTCAATTTTTTTGAGTCTTAATCGGATCGAATTGATCGTTGGAGTTTAACGGGTTCTGATACCATGTTAAGATTTGGGGTTCTATCTTAAAAATTCAACCTTATTAAGAAGAGTAGCTCAAACTCTTATAAATTGATCTATATTTTCATCTTTATTGCCTCTCCTCCATAGTTCTTTTCCTTGGCAGAGAGAGGGGGCAACCCTAGGCTTTGCCCCAAGCCCATTTTTTTTAACAATTATTTTTAGATTTTTTTCTATATATTAATTAAAAAAAATTGTCTCCCCACTCCGCGTCTGCTTCGTGCTCATCTTGCGTGCGCTCCTCAAGGAATTAGCTCTTTGCTGCTGTCGAATGAAATCCTACACCCAATGTAAATGTGACAAGATAATTTTTTAATAAATTGTTTTTATCTTTTCAAATTACAATAAATTTATAATACGAATGTAGCAACTCATTATATCTTATTTTCTCTCTTAATGTTATAGTTCCGTCAACTTTGTAACAATATATGCATTATATAAATCGTAACCGCTTCATAAATTTTATTCGCGTTAAATTTTCATTTTCATCACACGATTATATAATAAAATGAAAGACGGGTATAAGCGGAAATACGAAATAGTAACTGGCAGAAGGAGTTGTAGAAATTTTCTAGGATAACACTATTTAGGGGACGAGCGGGACGTGTAAATGCTATTTCAGATTTGGACATCCAGGGTTTTCCTAGGTCAACTGCTAGGTTTTTATACTGTACAGATTTCAAGTTCACCTTTCGATACTGTATATTTCACCCCTACAATGATTTTAACAATGATTATAAGCACATGATTTATTTAGCTAAGAATATTTTTAATGAATTTTGATAAAAAATAAAGAAATGCATGATTGAAAAATTTATAAAAAATTGTAAGTCTAATAAAATGTATGATTAAAAAATTTAAATAAAATAATTTTATTAATTTTTTTTTTTTGGGAAAAATGTGGACCAAATAGATGCTAAATCTCGTGTAGTCTCATCCTTGATATAGTCAACATACGTTTTGTTATGTATTTATTCTACGAATCGTGCAACAGAATCATTGTTCGAAGTTGATCATCATGACCGATTTTTCTATACCTCACATGGAATGTCCATATCTGCATCGTCTTCATGTAGACCAAACCTCTCATTTGTACAGTCCTTAAACATCATAGTGTAATCGTTGGACAACGTTGAAGTTTCTGTCTCGAGTGTCTATGTAAAAGGACTTGTCATTTTAGACTAGATAAAAGGGTTGCACTAAGATTGAACTCATAAGTCGCACTGTGTTTGTGTTGCCTCGATTGTTAGATTGACCCGACTTTAAAAAATGAGCGTTTTGAGTAATCTATGAAATTCAGGTCGTCCCAAATTTGTTCTATAATACAAGTAACGTAATATAAAGGTTAATTCTCTTATATATTAAGCCCTTGTTTGGCCCACATTAAATTTCTCATTCTCATTCTTCTACTCATTTACAACCACACATT